>JAHPZR010003977.1:0-7500 GCA_019787425.1 Platygyra sinensis
CCTTAAGAATACAAAACCATCAAGAGACTATGATCACCTCATTTTCTCTTGTATTTCATATATTCCCTTATAAAGATCGCTCGAATTGAAATTGGACATGTGTGCGGGAGTAATTTCAATTTTTTAAGTCAAGAAATCATAACTGTCCTTCTTTTAGTCATTTTAGAAATTTTGGTTACCCATTTGTATCAAAATCAGTATTCCTCCAAAAAATTGGAAAAACGAGGAGAAGGTCGCCATTTCTTAGACGACCTCTAGCCAATACTTACTAGTGGCTGATAGTGTGCGATCTCTTAGCCAATCCGATTTCAGCATTCAGAGTATTGTACTAATACTAAACAGACCCGCCACGGTAACATAGACTCTTTTTACCATGCAAGTATACGATGCAACATTAGTGAAAAGAGCAGCCATTGAAAACTTGTTTATTGCGCTAAATTACATTTAGTCAACATTGCAGCACTCTGTCGGTCTGAAGTTACTGAGTTCTATATGTAGCAAGAAGGAAAGACTGTAAAACACTTTCATACACATTGTTTTTTTTTGCACCTATATCTCCTCCTTGCAGAAAGTCCAGGTTAAGAAAAATCATGCTGCTCGATTAATATTCTTCGCAAATATACGTGGTAAAGATACTGAGAGTGCTCTCCCATTGCTGAACTTGCTATACATGCTTACAGTATATAACATTTATTCCCTACACGTCTTAAAATTTGCCCACCTCTGGCACAAAGGTCTACTACCTGATGTATTTCGTAACAACTTCCAGTATGCAAGCGAAGTGCACAGCTATAATACTAGATATGCAAGCCAAAAAAATTTATATAAGCCACATGTAAGGACAAACATTGGCAAATAAATGATTTCATTTGAAGCTTTTGATCTTTGGAAGTCTATCCCACAAGACCTTAAAGACTTGAACGAGTACACTTTTTCTAAAAATTTTTTACTCTCAGAGCAATATTCAAAGTACCTTGTCTCTTGAAATTAAGGATTATCTCTCGACTTGTCCACCGTACCTCTACTATCTTTTACTTCATTACAACTCTTTCTGTTTCCTCGTCTGTATAAAATGTAACATCAATAGGTAACATGGGGGCCAACTAGGAAACCGAATGGTTTATTTGGCCACCACGCTCAAACACTTTTACTTAAATACAATAGTAACATCATCAGCAACTACAAATGTTTGTAATTTAAAATAAGTAACTGCATCAAGAGGAAATGAAATTGGATTGAATTGAATTGATTGGAATTGAATTGCTGACGCTCTATCTGTGTTTCAGCAGGACGCTGTTTCCATGTTTCAAAGTAGGCTAACCATCCACCCAACAAATAATCAATTTAATCACAGGACAGAGCCTCTGCAATATAGATGTTATTGCCAAGTTTGCAAGGAAATTAGGGATCTAAACCTGTTTTTCGATATTTGAACGCTACCAAATTCAACTATTTTGTTAACAGTGTACAGAGAGAAAGCGTCCAGAGAATACTTACAGACACAACTTAGGGAGATGGAACAACAGTTGACCAGCTTAGAAGGACAATTTCTGGAAAAAGAGGGTGAAACGGCTAACTTACAGGAACAAGTTTCTACATTAGAACGACAGCTGAGGATAAAAAATCAGGAAGCGAATGAATTGGAGATGACTCTTTCAACAGCTCAGCAAACAGTTAGTGAGACGGAACAACAGTTGACCAGCTTACAAGGACAATTTCTGGAAAAAGAGGGCGAAACGGTTAACTTACAGGAACAAGCTACTACATTAGAACGACAGCTGAGTGTAAAAGACCAGCAATTGAATGAATTGGAGATGACTCTTTCAACCGCTCAGCAAGCGCTGAGTGAATATCAACGCCGACAGGCCACACCTGACTGGGCCATTTCCCGTGATCAAATTCAGTCGACAGATAAACTCCTTGGAAGGGGAGCCTGGGGAAGAGTTGTCGAGGGGAAGTACTGTGGCTGTTCTGTAGCAGTGAAGCAAATTCATGAGTTGATTCTCTCCCCACACAACCGTACTTTGTTTCAACGAGAGATGGACATTGCTTCACGATGCCGCCATCCTTGTTTGCTGCAGTTTATTGGAGCAACTAATGACGAGGGAAGTCCTTTGTTTGTAACAGAGTTAATGGAATCAAGTTTACGAGCATTGTTAGAGCAGAGACCTCTCGCTGCAACAGAAGTCTCCATTATTTCTTTAGATGTGGCTCGAGCATTAAACTACCTTCATCAAAAGAAGCCTTCTCCAATTATTCACCGTGACATTAGCAGTGCTAATGTGTTACTATGGCGACAGGGTGACCAATGGCGAGGCAAAGTGTCAGATTATGGAACGGCAAATTTTGTGCAACAAACCATGACAGTTGGCCCTGGAGCTACGATTTACATGGCTCCTGAAGCACGTACTTCAAATCAAACAGTCAAGGTTAGCTCTTACTTGCTTAAAGTTTGTCATCTTTCATTTAAGTAACGTGCACACATAACTGATACACATCCATGTTAAAAAAGTTGAATAAACAAATTGAATGATTCACGCGTGAGATGAATTGCAAAATGAATTAGAATTCCACCAAAATGAAGAAAGGTAATTTGATATATGTCAGGAAGTATTACATGACTGTGTTCATGAAATGGCTAGAAGATTGTTAATAGCATCCCTTCTTGACAACATGGTCTAATATCGAAGTACAATTTCTTCGGTAATCTAGCCAAAAGCGAGCGAAAAATGCAACAGTTTGAAAGCTGAGGGGTGATTCTCCGGAAAATGTGATGACCTTTAAATAGGTGTTACCGTTGTAACATGTATTTTCCACGGATAATGAGCCATCTTAATGGAAATTTGCAAAAACCTTGCATTACCTGAATAAAAACAACTAACTTTATTTGCATAGTGCTTGAAAGCTTTTCCAAACTAAAACTTGAACTAAAACAGTAACGATTATGGTGAGCATATAATAAGGTTATGATGTAGCAAACAAGTTACATCGGTTTGATTTCAAAGAAAAATATTGCATACATGTAGATCGAAGCAAGATGAAATCTTAAGTCTTAAGTTCGCCGTTGAATTGGCTTATTGTTTAAGTGAAACCACAGAGTAGTTTGGTATTCCATAATAAATGACTATTGATGCATTTTACCTCGCTGGAAGTAGACATCTTCATGTGTTATATATGTTTTGAAATCGTCACTTATAGATTGATGTGTACAGTTTTGGTGTTCTTCTCTGTGAAATGTGCATCCGGGAAGCACCAGATCCTGAAAGGCGTGATGAGCAAATCGCGATGGTCGCAAACCGCAGGCTTCGAGCCCTTATACGGAGATGTCTGCAATCAGATCCCGAGACTAGACCAAATATGGAAGAGATTATCCAGGAAGTCGAAGAACCAGTTTAATGGCATGTCATGGCTGCATTGTTATTCTCAAACTACATGTAAGTGCGATTATCGTAGGCCAGCGTGTATTGTTGGAACGAGGTTTCTTTTCCATCTTACACAATGGTAATGTTTTGTCAGTACAATGGCAAATTAAACGAGTTTTAGGTTTAGGTAAATGAACATTATATGTAAGTACGTTATCAAGAAAATAGCTTTGAATTTTTAAGAGAGATCTTGTAACATTTATTGCAGGTGCCATATTCCTTTTAACAAGTTTTTAGAGAAATTAACGAATGAGTAAGCAGGATCTCCAGTTGAGCGGTGACTTTGTGTAAGCCCGGACGATGTTATGTCATGTTATGATGATTTGAAATATCATCAAGAAAATGATGAACAGAAAGATTCATTGTTACCGCAGGATACTGTTGATAAAAGAAATTTATAACAGGTGGTAACAGATTTTAACAGTTTTAAGCGATCGTGTAACCACCACGCCCATATAAAGCTGCCAATTGCAACTTTTCAAGAACGTTCTTGATACATCGATACATACTCTTATGATACATTTGATGTACCGAATTTCTGTAACGTTTTCCGAAAATTATTAAGTTTGATTCTTATTAACCTCTTATCCAGCAGAAGACTGTGCTAGCCCTTAGAAAGATATGGGGCTTAAACGTTATTAACTTAAAAAACTAGTAGGATTGAAACCGTTTGTTACTTTTTCCAGGATTTAGTTCTTTCATTAAACGGACTATAATTTTCCTTTTTTTAGTATTGTACAGTGGAAGGCTTTTGTTATTTTGGCTATAAAAAACCAAAAATTAATGTTTACTTCATACAAATTGGTGTTTAATTCTCTAGTTATAGCAACAAAAGTAGGTAATTTTATGCAGTTGTAAATTAAGAGCCCGTTTACATGGAAAGAGCATGATTCTAGTGCTAGGATCATCCTAGGACTAGGATCATACGAGCGCGGTATGTTTTCAGCTTTCACTTTACATGCGAAGGGTTGTATTTTTTTCCAGTGCTAGGATCATCCTATCGCTAGGATAATCCTATCTGAGAGGAAGGATGATCCTGGCGTTAAGATGATCCTACCTCCATGTAAACGGCCTGCGGAGGCCCAGTTTGCCCACTCACCACCTTGAAACCGAAGATGGCCCTGGGGACGAGTTGTGAGAACAACATGGCCGGATCTTCGCACTTAGCTTATCGACTAAAAGCTCAAAAGGCCGACAATCTCGAATATCTCCGTCCAACAAGAAAGACGACGATATTAAAGATGTGCAAGGTCAATGTTGTTATCAAAATACAGGACCCAAAGTAGAGTGTCAGCGGGAATTAGTGACTTTTTCGAGTCTTTATACAAGCGGTGTGCAAACAGGCCAGAATGTGTTGGATGATTCTCGAAAATATGAGCTTAAAAAAAAGAGAAAACAGACTGATATAGTCACTCAAAAGAAATGGACCTGGAAAGATGAGTTTGTTGAAAGCTTTATTGGCTACAAAAGTGCAAGGGCGACCTTGCATGTCCACCACATGAAAAGTTGATCCCAGGAGCCGCGTTTTTGCATGTCAACCAGATGAACCTTCGAGGATGATCCTAGCACTAGGATCATCTTCTTTCCATGGAAATGAGCCCTGATAGGGCGCTTGTGTTTCGAGCAGCTTTTTGGCTCATCCTCGGTGTAACAACCTGTAAAACTCACCAGTGACGTAAAACAAAGAGCACAAACAAGTCAACATAATAGACCCTAACCCTAACAACAGCTACAAAACAAGGCAAAACCTCAGAGGTTTTTGCACCGAGGTAAACCCAGCTTCTTGCATTCTGGGAAATACTTAGTTTTCTACCATTTCTGAGAAATTGGAGCAGCTTTTAGTGCTCAAATGGCCTTGGTTCCATATTTATTTCAAATTTCTTTTGCAAAAGAAGGCAGATTCTCCGGGCTGCTAGGTCAGCGGAGTTTAATTTAAAAAGACAATTCAAAATGGCGGAAGAAGATTCACACTCGACTGGCTCGAGCTCGATTGTCTCAGGCGAGGAATGTTTATAAGATCAATATTGATATTGATGCATAGTCTTTGCGCATAAATTTTTTGATTTTAATTGAAGCCAAAGTTATTTAGCAACACTGGTTACGCCGCAAAATTGCCCCAAAATGTTTAGAAATCTTATTTTTGTTGACCTCTAAAGGAAGAGAGCAACAATTTCTTTGTAACAACTTTTGAGCAGCTTTCGCTACAAAAAGCACCTTTTGACTCGACCTCTTTGAGCAACTTTTGAACAAAGTTTTTTTAAAAAAAAAAGTTAAAAAAAGTTAAAGTTAGAACTTTTTGCGAAATCTCGAGCAACTTTAATTTCGGAAAGCCCAAGTTGTAAATGAAGTAATGTGGCCTACAGAGGTTCACAAAGAGAATTTTATAGAGCATTAAGACAAGTTATTATCACTTAATTTTCAATTTTGGGCAATAGCTTAGTCAAGAGAGAAAAATGTCGTTCAAAGTGTAGGGAATATCTCAATATTTAGGATTAGTAGTCCTGATAAACAATTTACTTAAATATATTTTCCCAGACGTGGTCAGTCAGGGAATATGCTAAACAGACTTGCAATAAGATAATATCTAACCAAAATAGTTAGCGAAGATCCCTTGTATACATTTTGGAAGAAGTCGCCTGTACATGTGCATAGACTGCATAAGCATTTATCTCCCGGGATATTTTTGTTAGCCTTTGTTCCGATGTCATGTAACGTCTTAACAACACGGGGCCGTAGAGCCTTATGCAATGTATACACACTCCAGCTGGGGATGTTTGAGTAAGAGAAATTTTCATCTTTCATAGAAAACCAAAAACAAATGCAGTACATTATGTATTCAGGTGTTACTAAGCACAGTATACATTCACTTATTAAAGAGCCGGTAATCTGTCCTGTGACGCTTGGTCAGGCAAAGCCACAGCTGCATACAAAAAACCCGGGAAGTACATTTATGATAAGATAAGAATATCAGAGAAATTAGGTAATAGAAATACATGCACTGTGTTTAGTCGACATCAATTTTCGCTTGTTGTTAGCTTGATATTTAGATTAACTGAGCAGTTTGAAGTTGTTTGTTTGTCACTTGATCGAGAAAACGTAAACTAACTCTCTACAATCCTGCCCGCTTACCATTTCTTAATTGTGATATTTCTGTTAAGGCGTCACTCAATTTATACCAGTCATGAAATTTGACCCCACCCCGTTAATACGGCCAGCTAGGCAATACAACCTAATTTTCCTGGCCCGTTGGGGTCCGTGTTAACGGGGTGTAGTTATTTAGTAAATTAGGTTTGGTAGTGACTCTTAACATGTTTTTAGTAGACACAGAACCTATTGTCGGAACGATCAGAATCTTCATAAATTGCTGGTTTTCACTATCACGCCATCGAAAATTGTGAAATTAAGTCATGAATCTGGGATATGGTAGATTATTTATCTATAAACAACCCGGCCAAGATTTAAGTCTGTTACGTGTTATATGGAGAAGTGTTTCACCCAAACTTAAAGAGCTTTGACATGTTGATGCCCATCCAGATAGGCGTCAACATGGCGGCCAAAACAGTAGCAGGAACATTGCTGACATTGAATTTGGCTGTAGAAACAAAGAGTTATCACTCTAAAATCAATCTAGAACTCCGAAAAATTCCAATCAATACTTCTTCTAGTGCAAGAACGTGTTCAGTTCAGCAAGAGAGCCCTATCGATAACAAAGTGAAGATTCCTGTCGAACTTGAACGTTGTTAAGAGTCAAGTTGTTAGAGGGTCTTAGAGAATCATCTGATGAAACTAAAACTTCAAAAATATGGTAATTTTTAATATTAGAAAGGAATATTCGAGGAATAATGTCCTTAATGCAATTTTACCACAAGTAACTTGTGACTTGATTCGAGTAATATAGCTTTGCATGAGATTGATTATACATTTGAAATCCCTGATTTGATCTCCATTACAAACGTTCGATGTCAGTCTACAACCCAGGGGTTCTCGTTTATTTTTAACAGAGCGTCTAGGGAGGGTCTGGATAGATTCAGCTGATAGCTGACCGTCTATCTGTCGAAAAATGACGCGGGTTATAACT
>JAHPZR010003977.1:10000-18399 GCA_019787425.1 Platygyra sinensis
TCTTTTTACTCTAGAAGACAAGAAGGTGCAAAATCTGCAACCCGTAATACAGTAATTACTGACTCATTCAAGGTTAAAAGTTGACTAATATACTTACACACTTCTCGTCAAGCCTCTGTATGAACTTGTGTTATCGTGTTGCCGCAAGGAAAGTAGATTTCGAGTAGTCCCTCTTTCACTTAGCCCTTGGAGCGAGACCGCAAATAAACCGCGAATTAAAATGGCTATATGAAATCGTGGTGGCGTGGCCATTTCTTCTCTCGCGGTTTTCTTTCGCGTCAGGCACGACAGACTAAGCGAAAGAGAGACCACTCGTAGTCTTCCATGACGGCGACACCTTGATTTACTGGAGACAACTAGAGATTTCTACATTATGCTCAGATTTGTTTCTTATTATGCTTAAAAAAATCTATTATGCTCGAAAGGCGCCGCTTTTTCATGCTCACATTAAAAAAGCAAATAAGGCCAACATTTACCCTCAACACTCATTATATGAAACAGGAGCAACGCATTAGTAATCGACCATTACTTGATTATTGGGCCCATGAATTTTCCAGTCAGTGAAAAATCTCCTCCTGATGCAGCAGAACAGGACATGCGCTATGTTTACTGTGAAGTCAGGTGAGTGGTACACAGACTTTTATTGGTTCGGCCCAGAGCCCTCAGCCGTCAGCCAGTTTTTTGACACTACAATGGAATCTCGATTTAACGAAGTGCCAAGGGACTGGGGAAATAGTTTCGTTATGTCGAAAACTTTGATATAACGATTTTGTGTAAAAACAGGGAAAGTATTCGTTGCATCGAGGTAAAGCTGGGTCTTCAATGGTGTTTATTTGGGCAACCTAGCATTTCTGGATCTGATCGATTACTGTAATAACATTTGGGCTTTAATATCTATATGAAGTTTCTCTACAGCGTACAGATCTGTACATAGCTACGGCAGCGGAAAACTAAACAGGTCGACAAAATGTTACAAGATCAAAGGATTTTCATCCTATTTATCTTTTGTCACGTTATGACAAAACAGCTGAGTGAGAAACTACAAAAACTACAAAATCGCGCTGCCAGAGTAATTACTAAATCAAGTTACAATACGAACTCTAGCTATCTTCTCAACTCTCTCAACTGGGATAACTTATCCGTTAGAAGGACAAAGCAAAAGGCAAATTTAATGTTCAAATGCGTTAATAAGCTCCAGACCTCTCAACCTCAAAACACCGAAAATCTGGAGACTGATGCAAAAAAATCTGGAGATTTCAGTAAAAATCTGGAGATTGATCGACCGGCAGACAAAACCAAGTAAACACAGGTTCTAATTAAGAGAAAGTGCTTTTCCCTGCTTATAATTTCATTAGGTTCATCGGCAACTTCCGCCATTTTGAAAACGTGATTAAAATGTGAGACCGGTAATGATGACGTAATTTGGAACAAGTGCTATATTTAACAATTGGACTACGAGCCCGAGTTTTCTACGAGCAGATAGTCAACGAGGCGCGAACGAGGCGAAGATTCACAATAGACTACGGTAAATTTATACTAAATGGTCTTAGACGACAGTCCGTCATGGACTGAACAGCTGGGTAATGGTTTTCCAAGTTTAACTATGGATTCGCACAGAATTGGCGCAAGAAACTCACCTAAGCAAGCCAAAAATGAAATTATACAACAAAAAATTTATTCTGTCAGCTTGCGCCTCTATTTATCGTGAGATTTGTCTGTCTTGTCGTGAGACCGTGAGATTGAACTGAAAACCGTGAGTCTCAAGACAAAATCGTGAGGAAGTCTGTAAGCTCGCCCCAAATTATCTTTGTAACATGTTCACTCCGAGACCTTTGTCCTTTGATCTTCGTGACGCAAGTCAAAAATTGTACTTGCCGAAACCGACGGAGTTTCAGTTATAGCGGAGCTTCTCTTTGGAACGATCTTCCTGAGGATATCCGCACTACAACATCTCTACGCAACTTCAAGAGAAGAATTGATAAATGGCTCTCTGTATCGGACTCCCACACGGCAAATATGTAAACCAGTAAATAGAGAATTTTACTTGAGATGAATTTCTCTTTGTTTTCTATTGTTATACTGATATTTCTACCGTGTTTTAAATAAAGATTTCATTCATTTACATTTCGTCGTTATATCGGGGTATATTGTACCTTTTGTACGTTTGGGCTTCTGGATGGTGTTCGTTATAACGCGGATTTAGTCATATCGAGGATCAGTTCCATACATTCTACTGTAACTTTTGCTGGGCTGAAGAATATGGCTCGTTATACTGACCGAGGAGTTCGTTACATAAAGGTTCGTCAAATGAGCTTCCACTGTATTATCCCCGAATAGTGCTTGAATCTTTTGCCTCCCTCATTATGCTTAAAATGATGCCGGTATAATGTGTAAAACACTAAAGATGAGATTTTCACTTGACATGCAATGCAATCAATTCAACAACGTGAAAAAATGATTGAATACCACACAATCTTCAGAGTTTACATAATTTAGTTTTTGTCACGCAATTTCTTCCTTTGTCCGACAAGCGTTACGAGAGATTTTCCCGACGTGCAATTCTCTTCTCCGAAACAAAGTCATCCAAAGTTTCGGGGAAAACACAGGACAGACAACACAATGGAGAAGATCGGAAACGCGGTTGAAGACGGCTTCAATACAAACCCAGGAAAGGAAAGTCCTAAACGTGTTCATCTTTTTAACTGTGATAGCACATACAATTTAGACTCGGTGGAGAAATTGTTTTGCAAAATCAACGACGACATCAGAAAGAATCTGAACTTCGACATAGAGTTACCGATCGCCAAGAACTATTTTCCACTCTCCAAGATGTCTGAGATGTGTGAGACTACCATTCCTAAACTACAAATGGATTTAGCTGTGTTTGTTGTCCATGCACACGAATCTCGGCTTTCGATCAACGAAGACAATGCTGGAATTGGTTACGCGAAGATCTACAGAGCATTGCTAGAGGCTACAGGTAAGTCATCCGTGAAAAGCGGAAGTTAGGGAACGGGCCATTATGTTTCCTTCAACAGCTTGAAGACCTTTAGAATAGGCGAAACATTGGCTTCAGAAAATATAAGAGAAGCTATGGGTTTTACGAGGTTTAAAGAGAGCAAGTATAATTTTTGAAGCCAACAAGATTGGAACATTGACACTTTCGCTTTCGGGATCCCGTGACGTAAGAATTTGTTTACACATAAAATTTTAACATGATGGCGAGGCTTAGAAGCAAAAACAAAGGATTTGAATGAATTTTTTTTGTTTAAGTCCTCTATGCCTTGCCACTGAGCTGAATGTTAAATTTTTCAAAAACCGCGTATTGCTGGAAAGATTCTCTTCCTTTGTACGCCTCTTGTGAGCCTATATGCGACCGTCACGGTTTTGCTAACAAGCCCATGCATCGAAGGAAAATCGTTCTCGTAGCTCACATCTCTTGAAACGAGCAGCAAACTAAACTAGAAATGAACACTGATATGTTTAAAGACGTTTTGTATGTCTTCGTGAGGAGTTTGTGTACTTTGGTGTTACAATTCTTAGCAGTTCCCTGAAAAATAAACACAGGTCAGCTACTTGTATCAATCTGTGTAATGATTTGAATGTTTTTGATCATTTTATTATTCTAAGGTTTTGTAATTCTGTTTACGACCAAAAAAACTGACACAGTAATACAGTTAAGTTATCACTATTAATATTTCCCGCAATGCAGAACGAGAAGTCACCAGATCCTAGTTTTGTCGAAAAAGAGAACACGTTTGTGTGCCTTTTTCTATATTTAAACAAGGTTGAACACATGCACTCTTTAAGAAATGGCAAGCGTACAGCGTGCAACTATCGAGTTATGGATGCACGCGGTTGCTAAGGTTGCTAAGCACAAAAGAAGCGTAAGAGCCGCACGAGGCGATAGCCGAGTGCGACTCTAGCTTCTTGAGTGCTTAGCAAACCTCCCAAATGACCGCTTATGCTTGAGACCTTTAACAACTTTCCATCTGATGGAAAGTATTTATTGAATCTCGTCCTGCCTGTGCCTACATGAAGTACGATTAACCGCGCGAAGCACGATCAACTACTCGAAAATCGTTCAAAAAGCTGACAAAGCGACACAACAACATTTTTGAGCTATTTTTTTGTAAAAAAAAAAAAACCTCTTAGTCGGCGCGTCGGGTATGTTATGGACGGGTGGTTCAGTGAGTGGATCAGTGGATCAGTGAGAGATGTATGTATGTCACACCAATCAGATTGGATCTACTATTAAACACCAATCAAATTTCTTGTTGTAATGGTAAATGGTATGTGAGAAGATTTGATCCCGATACAATTAAGAACGGCCATATTTATTCTTCTGTAAAAGAGGAGGAAGTATTCATATATTGGGTTTATCTCGACATTTTCTGTTGGTTAGGCTGAGGATTTTGTGGGTGGGTTTGATAGTCATTAGCAATTGGATAATCAGTCAAAGAAACATAGCGTCTGGGATCATGTATAACTGCGAGCATGCGATGAAGGGCGAGCTTTTCCCATTATGTAAGGTTTTGAATTAAATCAGAGTGTTTGCCGCTCTGCTACTAATGTTGATGTGGTTTCTAAGATAGGAACAATTGTATTTAAGGGGGCGGAATGCAGTAGAGGGAATGTGAAGAGGTTGTGACCAGGTTCGAATCGTTTGCGTGTTGTAGTGGAACCTAAATATTGCTGCAGAGTCGAGAGCGAGTCGTTAATTTCCGCATCTATTGATCAGTTTCAACGAGAAAAGCGAAGAGACAACAATTAATTTCGTCAACAGAACAAAAAGAAATTATTCTGTGACGATTTTATATTTATAATGGTTCTTGTTTACTACTGGGATGAGAAGATATGTTATAAATGAAGCTTAATCTTTTCTCGTCAATGTTATCAGAGTTTTCGCTTTATCACATTAATAGCCAGCACGACGAATTGTAGTAGAAGAAAAATAAAATTTCTTGTTCAAGATAACTTATGTGAGGTAAATGAAGTCTTGGGAGTTCTATGTTCGTGTTAAGTGCAAGGACTTTGGTGATTGAATAATTAAGTCTGACGTGTATGTTGCCGGTTTGTGATTTTTAGTCCGGTTTGGAGGGGATTGTGACAGTTACATAATATACATCGCGTTGTTTCAGTGTAATGGTGACTAGTAATGAACCAGATGAGCTTTGCGTTTTGAAGTAGTTCATGAGTCAGTAGTAAACGAATGGAAAGAGATACTTTATTTCAGGTTACAAAGGGTAACTTGATACTTTTGTTTTTCACAACGAGTAAATTCAATTAGAGGTCACGGATCGTCGCTTCTAGTTCAAAGGACATATTTTAGAGGAGACGAGACTATTTGGGAGGTTTGCTAAGCACTCAAGAAGCTAGAGTCGCACTCGGCTATCGCCTCGTGCGGCTCTTACGCTTCTTTTGTGCTTAGCAACCTTAGCAACCGCGTGCATCCATAACTCGATAGTTGCACGCTGTACGCTTGCCATTTCTTAAAGAGTGCATGTGTTCAACCTTGTTTAAATATAGAAAAAGGCACACAAACGTGTTCTCTTTTTCGACAAAACTAGGATCTGGTGACTTCTCGTTCTGCATTGCGGGAAATATTAATAGTGATAACTTAACTGTATTACTGTGTCAGTTTTTTTGGTCGTAAACAGAATTACAAAACCTTAGAATAATAAAATGATCAAAAACATTCAAATCATTACACAGATTGATACAAGTAGCTGACCTGTGTTTATTTTTCAGGGAACTGCTAAGAATTGTAACACCAAAGTACACAAACTCCTCACGAAGACATACAAAACGTCTTTAAACATATCAGTGTTCATTTCTAGTTTAGTTTGCTGCTCGTTTCAAGAGATGTGAGCTACGAGAACGATTTTCCTTCGATGCATGGGCTTGTTAGCAAAACCGTGACGGTCGCATATAGGCTCACAAGAGGCGTACAAAGGAAGAGAATCTTTCCAGCAATACGCGGTTTTTGAAAAATTTAACATTCAGCTCAGTGGCAAGGCATAGAGGACTTAAACAAAAAAAATTCATTCAAATCCTTTGTTTTTGCTTCTAAGCCTCGCCATCATGTTAAAATTTTATGTGTAAACAAATTCTTACGTCACGGGATCCCGAAAGCGAAAGTGTCAATGTTCCAATCTTGTTGGCTTCAAAAATTATACTTGCTCTCTTTAAACCTCGTAAAACCCATAGCTTCTCTTATATTTTCTGAAGCCAATGTTTCGCCTATTCTAAAGGTCTTCAAGCTGTTGAAGGAAACATAATGGCCCGTTCCCTAACTTCCGCTTTTCACGGATGACTTACCTGTAGCCTCTAGCAATGCTCTGTAGATCTTCGCGTAACCAATTCCAGCATTGTCTTCGTTGATCGAAAGCCGAGATTCGTGTGCATGGACAACAAACACAGCTAAATCCATTTGTAGTTTAGGAATGGTAGTCTCACACATCTCAGACATCTTGGAGAGTGGAAAATAGTTCTTGGCGATCGGTAACTCTATGTCGAAGTTCAGATTCTTTCTGATGTCGTCGTTGATTTTGCAAAACAATTTCTCCACCGAGTCTAAATTGTATGTGCTATCACAGTTAAAAAGATGAACACGTTTAGGACTTTCCTTTCCTGGGTTTGTATTGAAGCCGTCTTCAACCGCGTTTCCGATCTTCTCCATTGTGTTGTCTGTCCTGTGTTTTCCCCGAAACTTTGGATGACTTTGTTTCGGAGAAGAGAATTGCACGTCGGGAAAATCTCTCGTAACGCTTGTCGGACAAAGGAAGAAATTGCGTGACAAAAACTAAATTATGTAAACTCTGAAGATTGTGTGGTATTCAATCATTTTTTCACGTTGTTGAATTGATTGCATTGCATGTCAAGTGAAAATCTCATCTTTAGTGTTTTACACATTATACCGGCATCATTTTAAGCATAATGAGGGAGGCAAAAGATTCAAGCACTATTCGGGGATAATACAGTGGAAGCTCATTTGACGAACCTTTATGTAACGAACTCCTCGGTCAGTATAACGAGCCATATTCTTCAGCCCAGCAAAAGTTACAGTAGAATGTATGGAACTGATCCTCGATATGACTAAATCCGCGTTATAACGAACACCATCCAGAAGCCCAAACGTACAAAAGGTACAATATACCCCGATATAACGACGAAATGTAAATGAATGAAATCTTTATTTAAAACACGGTAGAAATATCAGTATAACAATAGAAAACAAAGAGAAATTCATCTCAAGTAAAATTCTCTATTTACTGGTTTACATATTTGCCGTGTGGGAGTCCGATACAGAGAGCCATTTATCAATTCTTCTCTTGAAGTTGCGTAGAGATGTTGTAGTGCGGATATCCTCAGGAAGATCGTTCCAAAGAGAAGCTCCGCTATAACTGAAACTCCGTCGGTTTCGGCAAGTACAATTTTTGACTTGCGTCACGAAGATCAAAGGACAAAGGTCTCGGAGTGAACATGTTACAAAGATAATTTGGGGCGAGCTTACAGACTTCCTCACGATTTTGTCTTGAGACTCACGGTTTTCAGTTCAATCTCACGGTCTCACGACAAGACAGACAAATCTCACGATAAATAGAGGCGCAAGCTGACAGAATAAATTTTTTGTTGTATAATTTCATTTTTGGCTTGCTTAGGTGAGTTTCTTGCGCCAATTCTGTGCGAATCCATAGTTAAACTTGGAAAACCATTACCCAGCTGTTCAGTCCATGACGGACTGTCGTCTAAGACCATTTAGTATAAATTTACCGTAGTCTATTGTGAATCTTCGCCTCGTTCGCGCCTCGTTGACTATCTGCTCGTAGAAAACTCGGGCTCGTAGTCCAATTGTTAAATATAGCACTTGTTCCAAATTACGTCATCATTACCGGTCTCACATTTTAATCACGTTTTCAAAATGGCGGAAGTTGCCGATGAACCTAATGAAATTATAAGCAGGGAAAAGCACTTTCTCTTAATTAGAACCTGTGTTTACTTGGTTTTGTCTGCCGGTCGATCAATCTCCAGATTTTTACTGAAATCTCCAGATTTTTTTGCATCAGTCTCCAGATTTTCGGTGTTTTGAGGTTGAGAGGTCTGGAGCTTATTAACGCATTTGAACATTAAATTTGCCTTTTGCTTTGTCCTTCTAACGGATAAGTTATCCCAGTTGAGAGAGTTGAGAAGATAGCTAGAGTTCGTATTGTAACTTGATTTAGTAATTACTCTGGCAGCGCGATTTTGTAGTTTTTGTAGTTTCTCACTCAGCTGTTTTGTCATAACGTGACAAAAGATAAATAGGATGAAAATCCTTTGATCTTGTAACATTTTGTCGACCTGTTTAGTTTTCCGCTGCCGTAGCTATGTACAGATCTGTACGCTGTAGAGAAACT
>JAHPZR010003978.1:0-2500 GCA_019787425.1 Platygyra sinensis
TAAAGGCTTCGAAGCCCTTTCAAACACTTCACGAGGCTCAACAAAGGAAGAGGCGTAAATTTTCGCGGAAGATCAGGCACTTCTTCTTCAACGACGTTAAATTCTTCATACACCTTTTCTTTATCTTCAGTTTTAGCAAGCTCAGTTCTCAGTTTAAGCAGCTTTTCTTGATGTTCCAAACGAAGTCTTTCTTGTGCGAGTGATCCACTTTCTTGCAATAAAGAAACTTCCGCAACCATAGCAGCCTTCTCAGCAGCAAGTTTAACTCTTTCACTCAAAACAGAACTCGCCTTCGACGATCGAGAGCAACTCGAAACTCTGGAGCAACCAGCAACAGAACTTTTCTGCGAGGGATGAACACGCCCTTCACGCACCTTCGTTTCAATTTGACTTATCGAGTCAGAAGGCTGAACTCTATCAAACGCAGGTAGCGAAATTCTTTCACTTCGCTGACGAAACAGATCAATTCTCTCTTTAGAATCAAGTTATTTCTTTACTTGCTCGGTGAAGTAGCTAATATTAATCGATTCCTCTTGAGCTTCCACTTGCGTTAGCGAACGATGATAATCATTATGTGCACGGTAGAAATTTTCCATTGCTTCATCCAGCTCAGACTCAATCGCAATTACCACATTGACGTTTTCGACCGCACACATCAAACTCGTAATCTCGTTCATTTTCCTCGTAACGGACGCCATGGCAAATTTCCTCGACGTTTTGAGTCTTCTCTGAGACATTTCCACTGTTGACTCCTCGACGTCGTCAAGCATGTCGGTTTCGTTTGTTAACAGATATAGCCGATCGCTATAGAACTTCAAAAAAAAATCCTAAACTTTTGTAACG
Source organism: Platygyra sinensis (assembly GCA_019787425.1). NCBI lineage: Eukaryota > Metazoa > Cnidaria > Anthozoa > Scleractinia > Merulinidae > Platygyra > Platygyra sinensis. The sequence goes on from JAHPZR010003978.1 coordinate 844, forward strand.
CGAAGTATAATTAATTCTTCTCAGCAAATCGTGCACAAATTTAACGGTGTCTCTACACTTATCTGGAACATATTTCCTCACGAATCACTGACAGGTTCAGTTAACAAACGGTACGACCTCTTAACTGCTGAGCTGGATACACAAGACAAGACAAATAAAACTTAAAAACGCCACACCTTAAAACGCTAGCCAAAATTAACATAATATTACGTAACCGAGAGGAAAAAACGCACGTGGGAATGAAAATGTACAGACTCACGCACTCACAAGAAAAACACTAATTAAATATTCGCTACACATACAAAAGAGCTTCTTATTATATAACAGACAATCAGTATTTTAGCCTCTTAATATTTTGGCAGATTCGTTACGTTCATTGACGGCAATACAGTCCTTTACAATATTTTAGTCTTCAAAGAATTAAAACGTTGCGTTACCATTCATGTCTTCAGATCCTCTAGCAGTTCTCACGATCTCGACGTAAGAGAAATGGTCTAAAAACAAATTCCAGTTTTCACGCTGCAAGATTACTTCTGCCAGTTTTGATGCCATTTCTAAACACCATGCACACTCTCGTTCCATCTTGTAGATCACCTGCAAAGAGGAAATAGGAGCCGGGAATTGAAGGAGACTCTGCTCGCACAGTAACTTGCCGCCGGGCTACGCTATTTTCCACTACAAGCACAGTGACCTTTTCTTCAACACCGTTTCCTCAATGATTTTTATGGCCGATCTAACTGATTAATCGAGGCACTTTACTTAACTGCAGAATTCATTCTAATGCTACGCTCCTCAGCCCAAGCATTCCACGGAATCGTCTCCCAGTTTTGGCGTCTTGTTTCATGAAAAGTCTCTTATTGAATATTTATGTCTAGGATGAGCCTGAACTACAAGGTCCTTGTCATAGTAACGCTTTCCACTTGATACGGCACTCAATTTCCTCACACCCTCCCTCTCATGGGTAGGCACGTGTAAGAGATAAGGCCAAATCTAGGCTTGTGTTATGAAAATCAATTTTTTTTAGAATTTAGAACTTTGGTTCGTGATCTTTGTTGTTTATTAATGTGTAGTTACCGCACGACTGCAAACACAGTATGTCTTATGACTTTAGGTTGTTTATCAAAAGCTTATCGAAAGTACTTACTCCACATAAACTTTTTAGCTGCCTCTCCGTTTTCTCCTTAGTTTTGGTTGCGATTGAGAAGACTTATCAAACACTCCAGACAGTGTTTCATCAGCTATCTAAACACCTCGAATTTCGTCAAAAATACCACGCTGCGCGTCGTATTTTCAACTGTCTTCTCGGCGTTAGGATACCCCGATGAAACACTGCTGACTCTTGTGTTTGGTATATTAGGTCAAAGTGTCTGGATTAGTACTCTACAAAACATGTTTTATCCTCCAGTCATCCCGTGTGACCCACACATACAATCCTGGACAAAAGTCCTTGGGACACTTATGTAAGTTAACGAATTATCTGTGTTTTACTACTGAGGTTTAAAAGAAGCGATGCTTTCCTTGTAAAAACACGTTTCTACCCTCCCCCCCCCCCCTCCCCCACCAATACAATGTTGAAAATCATAAGAAGTTGCAGATCATAGTTTTCAACACTGTATGGGGTATGGGGGGGGGGGGGGGAGCGAGGTTTGGCAGGTGA
>JAHPZR010003978.1:7500-14102 GCA_019787425.1 Platygyra sinensis
GGAGAAGAGACTGACACAAGATTCTTTATCTGGGAGACAGCCTTCGACGTACTGATTGATTCCGCACCGGTCAGCGCACAGCAAAAGCTTTACCTTTTCTTCCAACACTTAGACGGAAAAGCGAAAAAAGTCGTTGAACAACTTCAATACATGGTCGGTGCAAGCCCTCAAATTGCTTATAATGAAGCCCGAAAGAAACTTAGACAGCGTTTCGGTCGCAGCGCTATTGTGGCCACAGACTTTGAGAACAAATTAGCTATTTGGCCGAAAATCGCAAACAATGACGCGCAAGGCCTTAGAGATCTCAGTGACTTTCTACAGCAAGTAGAAATATCCAAAACGCATCTATCAAGTCTGCAAATCTTTGAATATCCTTGCAAAATACCAACATTAGTTAACAAACTCCCCAGCTGGTTCTTAACCAAATGGTCATCAAAGGTGCAAACGCTACAACAAGAGAAAGGTCGCGACGCATTTCCAACCTTTTCGGAATTCGTCGCAGAAGTAACCTTCCACGCAGATCGCATGAACATCCCTCGGATTTACCAAAACTCGCCTAAAGTCCCTGGTCCGACTTCAAGAGGCAGACTTACACCAAACGATCCTTCATCTCGTAAGAAACCACTCTCCTCTACGACAATGGCGTCGAAAACAGGTGGCGAAAGTAAACCCTCACAACCAGATTCAAAGCAAGAGTCTCCTGATTCGAAACTGTCAATTCCAGAATCTCTTCTGCTAATAAGCGCTGCCTGTTTCACCAAACAAGGACTCACACGCTGAACGAGTGTAACAAGTTCCGAGAGCTAACCTTCGACGAAAGGAAGGACTTTTTTAAGAAAGAGAAGCTTTGCTTTAAATGTATGAGCGTCAAACATAGCGCCTAAAATTGCGATAAAGCCCCACCAGATTGCAGCATCTGTCAGAAGAGACATCTAACTGCTTACATATCAAGCCAGCCCCCTTCCGCCAAGACAAAGCAAATACTGCTGAAACCAACACCTCTACAGCTTGCACGCAAGTCTGCGGGGAGGAGGAAACCGGAAGGTCGTGCGCAAGAATCGTCTTGGTTAACACATCTCATCAGTCTAACCCAGCTAAAAAACTGACAACCTATGCAGTGTTGGATGATCAATCCAGCGACGTATTCATCTCAGACGCCCTTCTACACAACCTTGGAATAAGTGCCCCAGAGGTCGATTTACAAGTTAATACGATCGTTGGCTCCAACACCATCAGAACGAAGAATGTAACCAGCATCTTCATCCAAGATATAGAAACAGAATACGCACCAATCAAAGTTCCCTTCGCGTATTCAAGAGAGTACATTCCAGCTTCACAGGAGGATATTGCCACGCCCAAAGTAGCCAGCCAGTGGAAACATTTGTCTCACATCGCTGACAAAATTCCTCACCGTCCCGACGTCGAAATAGGGCTACTGATTGGTCGAAACGTCCCAGCTGCCTTCCAGCCAATAAACGTCATTTCTGGAAACGAGGAGGAGCCCTGGGCCGAGCAATATAAATTTGGTTGGACCATAATCGGACGCGTTTGTAAAGATATTAAAGAACCGATTTCCAACGCAGCCTCAGTGAATCGAGTTATCGTGGAAAGAGAAATTCTTCTAGATTGTGAAGATATTTCTGAAACTGCCCCCTCATAATCAAGAACCCTATGTCTTCTAAAGACTTAACAACCCCCAAACAAATACGCGAGATGATGGAGCTCGACTATACTGAAATCCACCACAGCCGTAAGATACGCGGAACAGATCAAGTAGAGTCAATGGAGGATGGACGTTTCCGCGAAATATTGACTAAAGGCCTCCACAAGAATGCAGAAGGAAACTGGGAAGCCCATTACCCTTCAAAACCGATACCGTTACTATGCCGACAACAAGGGACACTGCTTAAGAAGGCTCTTGTCTCTCAAAAGAAGACTTCTAAATGACAACAAGTTAAAAGACGACTACTTAGCCTTCATGAAAAAGACCCTCGATAATGGCCACGCGTCTAGAGTTCCTGTAGACCAATTGACAACAGCAAAAGGCAAAGCTTGGTTTCTTCCCCATTTCCATGTCTATCATCCGAGAAAACCAGATCAAATCCGTGTCGTGTTCGACTGCAGCGCGGTTTACGAAAACGAATCGCTTAACAAACACTTGCTTCAAGGACCTGATCAGCTGAACTCCTTGATTGGTGTGTTAACCCGCTTCGAAAGAAGCAGTCGCCCTAACCTACGACATTGAGCAAATGTTTCACAGCTTCTACGTCAACCCCAGCGACAGAGATTATTTGCGTTTCCTGTGGTTCGCAAACAACGATCTTACAGGCCCGATAGTAGAATCACCGGATGAACGTTCACCTCTTCGGCGCAGCATCATCACCCGGAGTAGCAAACTTCTGCTTACATCAGACAGCACAAGCTCACAGACAGGAGTTTGGAGACAAAGCATCAGACTTTCTTCTCAGAGATTTCTACGTAGACGATGGGTTTAAGTCTGTCTCCACGGTAGAGCAAGCCCTCCAATTAATCCAATGCACGCAAGCAATGGGCGCAAAGGACAACCTAGGCCTTCAGAAGTTTGCAAGTAACAGCAAAGACGTCTTAGAGGCTTTGTCAGCCAGTGACCGTGCAAAGGATCTTAAAGATCTGGATCTTCGACGTGACACAATGCCCGTCCAAAGATCTCTTGGCACCTACTGGTGTATCGAGTCCGATACATTCGAATTTCGTGTTGAACTCAGAGACCGTGCAAAGATCTCTTGGCACCTACTGGTGTATCGAGTCCGATACATTCGAATTTCGTGTTGAACTCAGAGACAAACCTGCGAGATTCTGTCCACAATTAGTTCAGTTTATGATCCACCTGGAGCAGTATCACCTGTCATACTAGTTGGCAAACAAATATTGCAAGCACTCTGTCGGCAAAATGTCAGTTGGGACGACCCAATACCTGAAGACATCCTGCCGTCATGGGAAAAATGGCGAACAGAACTGCCACTCTCGAGAAACTTACGTTTCCTCGCAATCTTAAGCCGACGGATTTTGGAGACCCAGTTCAAAAAGAAATACACAGTTTTTCAGATGCAAGCGACAGTGGCATCGGCCAAATCTCATATCTGCGCATAGTCAACCACAGAGGCGAAGTCCATGTCAGCTATCTCCTGGCGAAGTCTACAGTCGCTCCGCTGAAGCCAATATCAATTCCTCGCCTTGAGTTAACACCCGCAGTCATCTCCGTTAATGTAGCTTCAATGCTTAAGAGTGAACTTGACATTGAGGACACCAAGTGCTACTATTACACTGACTCCGAGATCGTGATTGGATATATCAACAATGAAGCACGACGCTTCCACGTGTATGTTGGCAACCGTGTACAACATATCCGAGACCGCAGCTATCCGGAAGACTGGTTTCATGTCCCAGGAAAAGAAAATCCAGCCGATGAAGCCTCGCGCGGCCTAACTGCCAAGGAACTATTACAAAGCGATCGCTGGTTCACCGGTCTAAAGTTTCTATGGGAACAAAATCTTCCTCTACAGCAGTCACAGCCTGTCTATACTTTATTACCGTCAGACGTTGAAGTTAGAAAGGATTCAGCATCCACACTCATAGCAAGATCCGTGAAGTCGAGATCCGACAAGATCCCCCTGGGATACTAGAGCCAGAACACTTCAATCACTTCTCTTCGTTTAACCGTCTTAGACGATGTATTGTTCGCATACAGAGAGCAATTGAAACGACAAGACTGAACAAGCAACACAACTGGTGTCCGCAAGAAGGCCCCCCATTGGTAGCAGAGCTATCCAAAGCCGAATGTGTCATTCTTAGGTCACTTCAACATCATCACTTCCAATTGGAAATAAAGATCCTGCGAAAGCTGGATGGCAACGATAATAACTTCCAAGATTCCCAGAAAGCACAGAAAAGAAAAAACACCGTCAAGTCCATTAGTAACCTCTACAAGCTAGATCCATTCTCGATAAAGAAGGCCTGCTTAGAATTGGTAGACGTCTCAAGAATTCAATCTCTCCGTACAAAATCAAACATCTCCTCATCATGCCTAAGGGTAACCACGTGACCGTTCTTCTCATACGCCAGTTTCATCACGGGAAGCAGCACCACCAAGGTTATGGCATGACTCACAATGCTATCCGCCAAGCTGGATACTACATCATTAACAGCCGCTCTATGATCTCCCACATCATCGCTAAGTGTGTGACTTGTCGCAAGTTAAGAGGCCGCACCCAAGACCAAAAGATGTCAGACCTACCTCCTGAACGACGTACGCCATCTCCTCCGTTCACCTACACTGGAATTGACGTGTTCGGACCTCTCTACATTAAAGAAGGACGAAAAGAGCTGAAACGATGGGATCTGATATTCACCTGCCTAGCCTCCCGCGCTATACACCTGGAGACACTGAACGCCATGACAACGGATTCATTTCTCAATGCCCTCAGACGCTTCATCAGCCGCAGAGGAAAAGTTCGCCAGCTTAGATCCGACCAAGGTTCTAACTTTGTCGGCGCCAAGAATGAGCTTGGTGATGCATTAAAGGAAATAGACCGGACCCCTGTCAGAGAATACTTAACTGCGCAAGACTGCGACTGGATAGAGTTCAACTTTAACGTTCCTCATGCTTCCCACATGGGCGGTGTTTGGGAACGTCAAATACAAACAACCCGATCAGTTCTGTCATCACTGCTGCTGGATCATGGTACTCAACTCGACGACAAGTACCCTCGTACCCTCATGACCGAAGCTGAGAGTATTGTCAACTGCCGCACTCTAACAGTAGAGAACCTGACAGACCCACTAGCGTTGGAACCTCTGACACCTAACCATCTCCTTACCCTCAAACCCAAGTTGTACTACCTCCCACTGGTAAATTCGAGTCACCTGATTTGTACTCTCGGAAGAGATGGAGAAGAGTCCAGTACTAGGCTAACCAATTCTGGCTGCGCTGGCAAAGGAGTATTGCACCAGGAACGTCAAAAATGGCCGACACCCAAAAGATCCATTACGCTTGGAGACGTCGTACTAGCATGTGATAGCGAAACTCCAAGAAATCAGTGGCCGCTCGCAGTAGTAACCGAAGTGTTTCCAAGTCAAGACAACCTTGTCCGTAAAGTTCAGATAATGACCGCCAAGGATGGAGAAAAGAAGTTTTTTCAAAGACCAGTGCACAAACTCGTGTTACTCTTTCCCAAAGAGGACAATAAGAACTGAGTAGTTTCTAGTTACCTTTATATCACCAATATTGAGAACGCTAGTCCTCCCTAGGAGTCATCTACGTTTTTCTTTATCGAGATATTTCATACAGTATAATTTTGTTTCCATTTTTGGTAATTAGGTTTTCAGTAAATGAAGAACATTTAGGGAAGCAGTGTTACGGCACCCGTGTGCCTTAGCTTTCTTTCGTCGTATTCTAGATATTTCCTTTTTTTACCGCATTTACGCCACATGGGACCTCCGCTAGCTACCACGTGACTCTAGTTCAACTATCGCACGCGCTTGTTAAAATTTCATAAGGCTCACAGAAATTCGACGGGAACCACCAGTTATTGCTGTACTACTCAGAACCTTTCAGAGCGTTCGCCAACACGTCCTACTTGACAGGATCGCTGTAAGAGTTTACTCAATAAACCTGAGCCTTGTGGAACCTGTGAGTCTCTTTAGTTTCATTGATCTCTCCGCTACCGGAGCTGACGCCGCTACAGAGTTATTTTCTTCGAGCGCGCGAGAGCGAGCGCGGAGGGTGACAGTGGCCGCAAAGCGGGCGCTGAAAAGAATATATTTGTCTTTCCCCACGGCCACCTTTTTACGTTCGCGCGCTTTTAAATGTACTGCGTGTTTCAATGCATGAATTTACATACGATCCACCATAGTTAATAAAGCGGAATGGTTAGGAAGCCCCGCAAACATTAAAGGAGCAAACAAAGATGCTAAGATTCAGGTTGGGAGGTCCATGACCGTGCAAAATCTTTTGTTTAGCGCTCATACACTATGCATGAGTTACGTAACCAACACGTTTCTATTGTTTAGATCCTCAGAACGGAGTAAACAACTATTGTGTTTTGTGCACGGTCAAGGCCAAAAAAGCGAACAGTAACCTACAACAAAGAAGTTTGTCGAGTTTCATAAACCATTCCCCTCTATTAACTATGGATCCACCGACACCACTAAAATCTGACGTGTAACGATCGCTCCAGGAAAGGTTTTGAGAAGCAAGCACACGCGGTTGTTCGCACCACTGCCGCATAGCTACAAAATGTAATCATACATTTAGGCCACTGTAATTATAACATAAATAATTTCAAGAAAAATAAATGTTATATAGTGCATTACTTGAAAACAAGAGCGAAAATATTCTGAAAGCGTAGTAGTACCCAGAAGGTTTTCCGGACTAACTCGCATGCTTATACACTACTACTTGAAACAAATACACAAGCACCAAGACATACTGTTCATTTCGCTTCCTGAGTCATCCTGCATACTTGAAAGCTCCAGCTTCCACTGGTCGTCCGTTGTGATGGTAAAGTTATCACTTTTCCCACCCGGTTTCGGTGCCATCCGATAAAGCTTTATATCGAAATATC
>JAHPZR010003979.1:0-12638 GCA_019787425.1 Platygyra sinensis
CCAGCCATTATTTAATTTCCAGCCAATATTTAATTTCCAGCCAAGCATTAACTTAATTTATAGTAATTAAGTTAGATTTTTTTAATCAATATTTTGTATGGTTTCACGCAGTGTTCAGCCAGTATTTGTTTTTTAATTATACTTTCAGACAGAAAACCCAGTAATTAGGAATCTAGCTTACTGTTCTACAACTGTATATTTATCTTGTGGCAAAGAGAATTCACTTTCTTGTGATTTTAACAGATAAAGAATGCTTCATTTAATTTATAAAATGTGCTTTAAATCTCATGTTCATTATTGATGTCAACATTTATAAGCAGTAAACCTATTTATTTTTTTAACAAGTGGAAGCTGGCCAAAGCTGTTTGTTATATTTTTGGATAAGCATTACAATGTGACTGATCATAAAATTAGTTTTTTATCCATGCACTTGTCATTGGGTATCTCAAGTGTCCCAGATCTTTTCTTGCCCTGAACTCCCCTTTCACTCCTGTGGGAAAACCACATATAATTTTTGTAAAACGATAACTATAGACTCGAGGACCACACATAGTATATCATTCGAAAGATATTATTTGTGGAATACCATACATCAGACTTAGTCTAACAGTTGTAGAGGAAGCCTCGGCATGACTATTTGCAGGGGTGTTCAAGTTAGTGTTTCATAGGAGTGGGTATAATTTATGCATTCAAACAGCAGATCTGTTCAAGAACTTTTGGCTGTTCAAAATTTGAAAGTTGACCAAATATTGAGCATGTTATGATACAATAGGCCACGTTCGATATATCAATATTTTAACATGGCTCCAAGGCTTTCAGGTCAAACTTCTATTTTGGTGTTTTCTTTCTATCCAAGTCTCTTTTTGGGAATTGAGAGACAAAAGAAACTTGAAAAACTTGCAATTTTGACCCAAAAGCCTTGGAGCCATGCTTGAATATTGATATATCGAACGTGGCCTATTGTGCCACATGGCACTCTCATGAGTAAGAGTTAACAGAGACACTCTTAGGAATCATTTTTTATATACACCGTGTATCATTTGCAGTTATCAGTATTGTTTCCTCATTTAATTCTCTTAATATATATCAAACTACATCAAACTTGGTAATCTGAAAAGCATACTGGAGAGAAGGAAAGGAACAGATTATTTCCATAACAGATAAAATTGTTTTTAGTTGTTTAAAATTTCTATATCATTCTTTTCACTTATAAAATGCTAACTAATGTAGAAGGCATTGTGGTTTTTAATGAGTGTTGTAGTAGTATTTTGATTCTAGATTGAGCAGTTTGGGTTTGAGCCCTGGGTTGGGTGGTCAGGCTGTGTTTGTAAGCAATACACTTTAGACGGTCCACAATATGGTTATCAGATCCTGCTTATATGCCGTTTTTTTCCAATAAATCCTACCATCCTGCCTTTTTGCTTGGAAATTCTGATCTGCCCACTTTTCAAAGATGTTTCTGCATTTTAAATTATTAATTTGTTAAATTAATAATTTTAATATATTTAAGTAATGGTCCACATAAGAACTAGGAAGGCCAAACGCAAAATCAATTTAAGTCTTGACTATTAATTTCAATTAGATCAACCAATCTGATTGGCTGGTGTAAAAAAAATCACCCCGAAAGCAATGAAAAACCTGACATAAACAGCATTTTTCTCCTTAGTTTTCCCCATGTCCCTTCTGTCTACCTCATGGTCAAATATTAGCATTGTTCTATGCGCCAATCAAAAGATAGGTATTTTACGATAGCTGCAGAAATTCACGGGCGCTCATTGGTTAAATTTTATTGTCAATATGCGGACAGACACATGAATTTGAAATTCATGCGATGCGTCAGCAAGCGAGAGCGGGCAGTTCGATAATTTGTTATTGTAAAAAACAAATTGATGTCAGTTTTTAATGACATTGACATTTTTAATAACATTGTCAAAGTAGTCTGCGGATCCACTCGGCTATCGCCTCGTGGATCCACAGCTACTTTGACAATGTGGTGACGAAATTCATGATCAATAACAGGACAGACGCATAAAAAACTGGCGTCAATTTGTTAATTGGCACATAAAAATCGTCCAGATTTAAGATATGTCACAATTTTTAAGTAATGATCCAGATAAGAACTATAGCATTTTCTATTCTGCGGCAATACGCTTTCCCCACGTCGAAACGGTTGTGTTTTCAGACCAAGAATTTATCAACTGATGGAAAGCAGGTTTATGAAATAAAATGTATTTAAACTCTATTTTGAAAGGTTTCTTCCTTTTTGTGAAAAATTTTCAACCAATCACAACAGTCGTAAACAAAGACAATAATAATTTGCTTCCAATTTTTCAATGTTCCCCACATAGGAGTACTGTGGTATTTAGACTCGGCATAGATTTTGTTGACAGGAAAATATTCGATCAATAAGGGCTAAACAAATTACACAGCTACCTGAAGTTTTGGTAGATTTTACTGATTTAGCCAATCAGAAGTGTGATAGAACAATAGCAAAGTTGTGCAAAAGTTAGCACCTTTCTGCATTCCTCTCTGTGTGTGCTATCCTTCTTACATGGACCGTTACTTAATGTACCTAAAGGGTAGCCGAACTAAAATTGTTTATTTTAAATGATTTAGAAGGGATCTTAGATCAAATTCAAAATTCTTGCTTTTTGCGTATGGGCAGATCAGATCATTCGGATTTAATGTGATCAGGGGAATTAGCACTGGAAATTAACTGCTGCCATTGCACTAGCCTATTCTTTTGCCTAGTTCTTACGTGGATCATTACTTAATCAACAGCACTTTCTAAAAATGGAAATCACATAAGAGATCAAAAGGATTCTATGGGTAGGAGACAGGATTATTCATTCCCGTATTCATGAGGTGGCCAATAAACACACCTGACAGTTTCTTTCAAAGGTTAGTGTCTTCACTTTCCTTGAAATCTGGGCTCAAAATGTTACTTCAGTTTTTACCAATCTTTTTGGACCCTCGCATTACTGACATGGTTTTACCCTTCACCAAAATGCTTGGGTAGATGCAGTGAATCTGTGCTACTGGGAGAGAGGGTGTTTAAGTAACATCTTGCTAACTAAAACTGGAGGAAAGGGCTACAGTGTAGTCTCAGCTGATACCAGATCATGTTAATCCAGACTACGTGGACCTTATCAGAAATAAAGCTACCAACTGATATAGAGCTCTAGAATAGTTTAACAGCAGTTCATTAATAGTTTAACCACCTTAGGTTAGAGGTTTCCCTCCCCTTATACTGTACAAGATGCTATATACCGGTATTTAATACATTTAATCAATTTTGGTCTAAATTGTTAGTTTATGAGAGCAACAACAAAATCAAACACACAAAATAGAGTGACCAAATTATTTAACAAGGAGGCAGGTAATGTTAAATTTGCAATCTGGATTTCAATTTTTTAACAATTGGCCATATTGACCCATTGACTTCTGTGCCGGCTGTGACCAAGCCTTGGCCCTTCTTCCACTTCTGATGTCATCACTTTTGACCAAAATTAGCATCGATATTCAGCTTCTGCAGGTGGAAAAGATCTTTCCAATGATGCCCGGATCAGAGTGATTGGCCTGATGGAGCCTAAGATACACACAAAAATGCTCAAAAAGTTGAGTGAAAAACTCAGAGCAAAGTTTCCTGCCACTACACCTGGCTGCTCCATGGTAAAAATTGCTTGCGTCGACACTTCCTTAGAAGTTTCTTAACCGCAAGCAAGCCTGGTAGAAGGTCAATCACCGCAGTGAAAAGAAAAGGGGGAAAAAATTCAAAATCGAAAAGCTTAAAGATGTAGATCATCTACTCAAAATTTTGATTTCTGTGCACGCCCAAGCCAAAATGTCATAAAATGCCACACTGGTGGCAAGAAGGGCAAGCTGTCATGTTCCAAATGCATTTTTGACCAGATTAAAGCTATTTTGGCTGCAATCCAGTCTCAAAACCACCAAAATGTACAAAAAACACATTTTAGACAAAAAGCTCTGGGAGTCAATGGGTTCATTTTTGAGTTATTTTTTTGTAAAAAAATACCTCTTAGTCGGCGCGTCGAGTATGTTGTGGACAGGTCAACAGATCAGTGAGTGAGTCAGTGAGTTAGTCAGTGAGTGAGAGATGTATGTATGTCACACCAATCAGATCGTATCTACTATAAACAGCCAATCAAATTTCTTGTTTTAAAGGTAAATGATATATGAGAAGATTTGATCCCCGATACAGTTCAGAACAGCCATATTCATTCTTCTATAAAAGAGGAGAAAGTATTCATATATTGGGTTTACTTCGGCATTTTCTGTGGGTTAGGCTGAGGATTTCATGAGCCTTCAGGTTTGAAACAGTGCTTGAGCTAGTCGTATGCAAATGAGTGAGATTTTTTATTTTATTTTTAGTTACAAAGGTAACTTGATATTTTTGTTTTTCACAAGGAGTAAATTCAATTAGACGTCATGCATCGTTGCTTCTAGTTCTTAGGAAATGTTTTAGAGGAGACGGGACTATTTTGATTTAATTTTGAAAGAGTTCGAACGTTTACAATAGGTACAGGAAACGATTATTTTGTTCTTGTTGCATGCAAATATAGAGAGATATTTTTATTTTTTAGTTACAAAGCTAAGGGTAATTTGACACGGACGGGGGAGCAGACAGAGCAAGCCTTGACAACCGCTTGACAAAGGCTGCCACCAGATAAGGTCACCCAGAATCCTGCCCGCGTGTCTATTATCAGAAAACAGTATGATAACAGATTCACATGTAACATTTTATTTCAATATTTAATTTAATACTTGTCAAAAGTTAAACGTAGTGTTAAATTCTAAAAGAGTTAGTATTGTATATTTTATGTTTCTGTAAAAATTATCTACTAGATCAATAGTGGTTTTAGCAGGGGCCAAACTGAGGCCATGTTTTCAAAAAATATTGACCAACCATCTTTAGAAGGGAAAATTTTCAAATGTACATGGGGTTCAGAGCCACCTTAAATTTTCGAAAATTTAAGGTGGCTCTGAACCCTATGTAATGAATTTTTTTAAACTTTGCCAAAAGTTGCATCTCATCCTGCTTATCAAAATTCTATAATAAGAAAAAAATTTCACCGTGCCGTTTTTGAAATATAAGCTCTTAAAGCTGAAATTAAGGGTGTTTTAGAAGGTCATAGTGTTGCTATGGTAACCTATTGTGTCACGAAAATAATACCAACGTGTTTACCAATGATTGGGCAGTTTTTTGATACCATGATTGAAGCATCAACTGATAAAGAGTGGCAATAATGACTCATCGAAATCTACGTCTTGGAAAGTGCTGGAAACTGTTTTGAGCCACCTTAAAATCTACAAATCCTGTAAACAACTAATGACTGGATGTGCTGGCTTATACCCGGCATTTGGATCTAAATACTGGAAAGTGTACTAAACTGCCACTATCTTGTAGCAAACAATCATGTTGTTCCAAGGCTGCCTAGTTTGGTTAAGCGTAATATTGATAACTATTATTTCAAATGATTCATTTGCTGTACATAAATTATACAAAATTACATTAACAGCATAATTTTGTGATCTCTTGATCTCCATTTGATCCCTATTACAAAGGAAATGTCATTTGTGGCAATATCATGCTCAAGAGGCAGTGATTCTTCTCTTTAACTCTTGCTTCAAAAGTGACCTTTCCAATTCTGTTCTTTTGATAACATCTTTGTTCTCATTAGCTCGCCGTGCAAGATAGGCAAGTGCTTCACCTACTGGGCCATAGGGGACCGACTTGTACACACTAAAGCCTTTCCGCCCTACAACATTGACAAAAAAAACAAACAACGTAGTGAGTAATAGTTAAATCTCCCAATTCAATTGGTGATTCGTTGTTGCAATTGGGAGAGTAGAAACTGCCAGAGAGTTTGATTATCACTTCCTAACATGACAGATGTCGTCCCCAGAAACACAATCAAAGAAATTGTTTCAAGCAGTATAATCCTTACCTAACAGGAAAGAAACCTGATCACACATTCCATAAAGCTGTCCAAATGAAACCTTTCCAGTATCTTGTGCAATTCCAAGCTCCTTCATTCTATCAAGAAGCAGTCTGCTCATTAATAAATTCCTAGTTTATTTGTATGACCTAAACCTACAATTGACAACTCCAGGGTTAGGACCAAAATATACATATGACACATATTAATTATTTTATTTTAAAAAAAATGCTAGTACAGTGTATACTAACTAGAAAATGGCTTATCCATAGTTCTTACTAATAATTAGATTATTTTGAAAAGAGAAAAACGATGTTCAGTATTACTGAGTGACCTACAAGTAGTTTCTAAAGGTTATTTCACATGAGACCAGTCATGTGAGATGTCATGGACATTATTTAGCAGTGACCACCATGTACTGTCCCCACTGCATGTCCTTGCTACATTTGAAAGGCTTGGTGCAAGACTGACCTAAGTGACTGTTTTTTGGGTGATTTTTTTTCCTTCAAAAGTGCCTGAATTTTTACATGTGCTTTTCAAAACCAGTAAGTAGTAAAACATTTTTTGGCCGGTTTGCACTTTGTTTCTGAGAAAAACTAGGACAGTATCAAAGCGTGCACAATGAACGCAATTAGTGGAACAATGGTTTTCATTTGTGGTCCTTTCCTTTCTTCGTTCTTTTTAAAAAAATTGGGCACTTTTGAAGGGAAAAAAATTGACCTGAAAAAGTCACTTACTAGTGTCAATCTTGTTTTCTTAGAAACAAAGTGCAAACCAGCCAAAAAATACAGGGGGAATGTTTTACCACAGTACTAAACTGAAAGCACATGCAAAAATTCAGGCACTTTTGAAGGAAAACCATTTCACCTGAAAAAGCCACTTAGGTCAGTTTTACCAAGCCATTCATTTACTCATGTAAAAACCTGTGATTGTTTCCTCCACAAGATCTCTACTTGTGTGTACAAACTTGAAGGAAACATTGTAATGTTTCAAAATGATTGGCATATTTCCATACCTTTGCACAGCAAGTTGAACTGATTCTTCATTGTGAGTGGCCACCATTACTTCTGCTGGTGTATGACTGACCCTCTGCAGCACAGTTTCTACCACTTGATCATACATGCTGCAGGTATCTTCATAACTGTTATGTATGGGGTCATCATAACCCATGTCGACTGCACGATTTCTTTCCTGTGCCATATATGCTCCACGAACAATCTTTGCACCAAAGTAGAAACCAAGTTTGTCCATCAATTCTAAATCTGCTTTCACTCTGTCAAGGGTATCCTGCAATAAGAATGAACAGTTATTTAAACTGATTTAAAATCTGGTTGTCAGCCTTCAGATGTTTTGAAGTGTTATCTTTTAATCAAGTTATATAATTACTTAGCTTATTTTTAAATTGCATGCTTAAAATCCCTGAACTGTGCATAAAAATGTCTAATAGCCCACAGCTAGTGAATTTTGCAATTGGTTTAGTGGTATTTGTCCTTCACTTGTTCTTCCCTTTTCCAATGGAGAAATGGAGTTTCCTGGGAAAATGTTTGAGGCAACTTAAATTACAGACTAGAGTTACTTTTTGAAGTAACATTTTCTGGGGCTGGTGAGAATGACATGAGTTTTGTTGTATGCGTAATAACATGAACACCATACCTTCCTGTAACACTGAAAAGTATTGTAGACCCAAGGCCTGTTTTTGTTGTACTTGTACTGAAGTGCTAACACCAGTTGACCAATTGAAGCCTGGAGATATGTCTGCTCTGCATCGATTACCAACTGTACATTGCGACTTATGCATGCCTTGAAAAATAATGTTAACAATGGCAAAAATTACCCTTATCAAAAATCATAGATGGCCATACTAAAATTATGATCAAAACAGTTTTAAATCTAGAAGGTGATTGTTAACTAATAGCTAGTCAATGAAGTGGTGCAGAGCATACGCATACTTTTTCCATGTTACACCAATTCTTTAATTGTCAACTGTCTATCTAGTCATTTTGAATCTAGAAGTTATTATGTATATGGTATAGGATTATCAAGGATATGAGTTAATATCTCGTGTATGAATTACAGTTCTTTACAAGTTGTGTTTGGAGAGTTTTTTTGTGTATTCTTCGTTTTGGCCACTTAAAAGTGCTTGTCTTGACGAAGATGTCTATGTTGACCATGCTTATGAACAGTGATGCATGATTTGATTTTATGTAAAATTTTCTTACAAAACTATTGACCAACAAGCTAAGATAGTGTTTTTGTAATAGATCAAACAGTTTTTGTTACAGACTCACCTTAGCAAATGTGTCTAGTCTTTTCAAAACATTTTCAAGATGATCATTTTGGTTGCCACTTAAAACAGAGAACTGGAAAAATAAAAACATGTTGAAACTTGATATGCTAGTTATAAAGTAAAACAGTATTTCAACTATCACCTCCAGTGCTAATTAAATATTTGGAACAATGAACAATTTTTATTTGCCACTTTATTTGCCACTCAAATCTTGTTTACATCACTTAGGAAGAATATGACAGATATTAAGTAGCAGAAAGATCTCTGCAAGCTTGTTATCGTTCTTTTGTAAGGCTTACCTTGATTTTCTTATCAAGCCCTTCTGCAAATCTTTCAATACTCAGTTCTGCTGGCAACTCTGAGCTTGTCTCATATGGAGCTAAATGCTCATTCAGTGCATTCTAAACAAAACAGTATTGCAACAATAGTATTATAATGAATATTTTTGGTGCATAGTTTGGTAAATAATTTTTAAAGTGCATGTGATCATATCCACATGTTAACAGGCACCATTATTAAGTGTCATTATTATTATCATCATCATCATCATCATCATCATTATTACTATTAATATTGTTGTACTATTATTATTATTATTGTTATTATTGTTATTATTATTATTATTTATTATTATTATTATTATTATAATTAGTATTGTTATTATTCAACAATGATTTAGATAAACATACAGGCAAAAACAAGTGACAAAAGAATCTGACGTTTCGACGACAATTTGGTGCCATTGTCAAGGGAAACTAAAATAAATATGCGATTTCAAGAGTAACTAAGCGTCCAGAGTCATTAATTTACATAAGTTTAACTTAATAGACAAAGACCTTAGCGCGAATTGAGTCTGATTGTACATTTAAACACTGTTGTAATAATGAGACAATCAAACTTGTTCTGGCATTTTTTCAACACATTGTAACAATTTGGAAGGTCACCCAGAATCCTGCCCGCGTGTCTATTATCAGATAACAGTATGATAACAGATTCACATGTAACATTTTATTTTAATATTTAATTTAATACTTGTCAAAAATTAAATGTAGTGTTAAATTCTAAAAGAGTTAGTATTGTATATTTTTTGTTTCTGTAAAAATTATCTACTAGATCAATAGTGGCTTTAGCAGGGGCCAAACTGAGGCCATGTTTTCGAAAAATATTGACCAACCATCTTTAGAAGGGAAAATTTTCAAATGTATTTTTAGGGGGAAGGGTGTTGCTTGCACTCTGCTGCAATTTTTTTACTCCTCTCTTCCCGAATTTTCTGGATCTGCCCCTGAATAAATTTGAAGTACACATTAAGAGAGTGATAGGTTTGCTGGACTAACCAACTTACAAGTAACAAAGGACTGCAAACTGCTGTTATTTTCATTTGTGAAAAGCCTCCTTCTTCTATAAAACAATGTGCAGAACAATTAGGAAAAGCATAAATTATTTAAAATTATGTAAATTATCTAGTCAACCCAAAATCCCATACAAGCATGCATTGATTATTTTAAAATTTCACTTTCATTAGGGAAAGTTCATTTAATATGACAAGGGGGGGGGCATGAAGATATTGAAGGGGGGGGGGGCTCCAAAATTTTTACACACCCGAAGGGGGGCTCTGAAAAAATTGTTGGGCTAGGAGAGGGGCTCTGAAATTTTTACTACCAAAGGGAGGGGGGGGGGTGGGGGCTCCTAAAAAATTGAACCGCTAGTGAGGGGGGCTGCTAAAATTTCAAGCTTTGAGTTTCAAAATCTTCATCCCCCCTTGTCATATTAAATGAACTTTCCCTTATTCTGTGAATTTAGCATTGATCAGAACTTTCAGAATTTTTTCATTTTTGTAGCAATTGACTTCAATGAGATACTTATTATTATTTGTAACATTTGAAAGGGAGAGAGAGGAAGAGTCACATTGCAATAATAATTGACATTGAACAAAACACAAGTTTACATCTGTTGGGTTCACCCATCTCTTATCCACACACCTGTTTTTCCAATACAGTCAAGAATGGCCTTTGCATTTCTATCAAACATAGCCTCCCTGTAAGAAGCATTTGCCACCATTAATGGAAGATTTTAATCTGCGATACGCAAAAAGATGGCGCCACGTGTTGCATTCTGGGTAGATCGACATGTCGGCCCAAAATTTACTGTATTTGTATGGGAATTTGACTGCAAATAATTTCCTTATAAAATAAATTCTGAACAATTTATGAACAGCAGAGTTAAGATACTAGACAAAAGATTGTATTGACCAAATTTGAGGGATGCAGCTGTTATACAAAACGTTCAGTTGCGTTTTAATTTTTCACAAATTTGTCTGTAATTTTTTCCCGCCAAATTGCAGGCAAATGTATGAAAAGTTTAAAACCTGGCTGAAGGCTTTCTAGCACAGCTACATCCCTCAAATTTGGTGAATACACTCTTTTGCCCAGTATCTTTATTTTGCAATTCATATATTATTCAGAATCCATTTTTAAAGAAAGTTATTTGCCATCAGATTCCCATACAAACACTGTGAATTTTAGGCCGATATGTCGATCTACCCAGAATGCAGCGCGTGGCGCCATCTTTTTGCGTATCGCGGATTGTTACACACCTTCAAGGGAATGTCGATAATACAAAAAAGTATTTCAACAGTCAGAGTCAGATATGTGTACTATCTGATTTGTATTAGCTATTAAAGGAGCCAATTATCAATAATAGTGCCGCTTGAAAAATTTAATACCCTAAACTTTTTATTTTTTAAGATCATTGTTTTAATCTGACATACTGTAATCTCTTGCATACATTGATCACCAACCTCATTTCTTTAAGGTCTACCATTTACTTCTTAAACTATCATCTAGAGGTTTTCAAAATTTGAAGTTCATTATTTTGTATGTTGCAAAATGTCTCCCTACGATAATACTGTGGACATAAAAATTATCCTATTCAAGTCTTGTGCCAAGAATCTTACAAGATCTTGTAAGATTCTTAATTAAAATCCAAGATCTTGATAAGAAACTTAATAAAAATCTTAGTAAGACCTTTATAAGATCATTTTCCACCCGCGAGTTGTAGTCTCACCTGTCTTTAAAGTTGTCATAGTCAGTGGAGAGATCCTCTTCATTAGGCACACACAACATAGTCCCAATCCCACAGTCGCGTAACATTTTGATTGTGTCCTGAATAGCAGGCAGAGTCTCTCCAGCCACAAACTGGCTGTACATAGTTTTACGCAATAAAAATTCGAACAGCCTTTTACCAAGCACTCTTTGGCCAAAGGACATAAGCTGAAATAAAAGAAGGAACTTTTTGTTTATAGTCATAACTGTTTACTTAAAATTGGTCTTGGAATATCCTCAGGGTCCAATTCCATGTATTGGTATTCCTCTTCCCCCCTCACCCCAACCCACCCACCTCCCCCCTTCCCCGCATTAAAATACTGTGTGGGATCATAATATTTAACTGGGAAAAGAACTATTTTTACATCGCATAATATTTTTATAATATTTAGGTTACAATTATCTTTGTACAGAACATTGTTATAGATACAGATCAAACTAAACGTGAGGAACTTGTTGTTATCTTACTTGAGAGTCTTGAGCACGATTCCGGATAGCGTTGCCAACATCATAATTAATTTAATATATTTATAGTCCTTACTTACCACCATACTCTCTCGCCACAACATCATAGGAGCACATTTTGAGAACGAAAAGAGAACGCAGTATATCGCTTGTTTTCTTTACAGCAAAGATTCTAGTGTTATCATTGAAGAGAAATGGTTCGCCGGCTTCTGTGTTGTGATTGCCCGTCGAAGTCTGAATCACGTCTGCTCGAAACACAACTGCAGAGCTTTGTAACAAGCGAACGCTTGGTCGATACATCATCGATAGGTCGTGAAAATGTCTCAAAATTGACATATTTAGGGACAAGCCGGTACGATGCGTTTATATTGAGTGACTAGTCCGTAGCAAGTCTGTTATACAACATCAAACATGACAGTTCTCAGAGAGAGTAAACAGATATGCAGATTTGTGAAACTAGGAAAACCTGTTTTTCTTGCTGCTTTAATATTTCTGGTATATTAACCAATCCTCAGGTCAGGTCTTGGTCGCCTTTCAACGTCAATTCAAGGGTTCAGACTGGATTTACGGCATGGCTGTCGGCCAGATTTGGAGCACATTTTTCAGTTCTTTAGCTGAACGGATCGGAAAAGAAATTTAGGAATAAGAGTAAACGGACCACTGTGTCAAAGAGTCCAGAATGCTTGCGTGACACTGTTTTATTCAGTATAATTATGTAAATCAACGCAACACTATCAGAGCGTTCCATGCATGCGCAGCAGAGAGGCATTTTGTTTGCGCATGCTCCACAAAATGTATTTTAAGATTTTAACATTCTCGTCCCCA
>JAHPZR010003980.1:0-27500 GCA_019787425.1 Platygyra sinensis
AATTACCCTTAGCTTTGTAACTAAAAAATAAAAATATCTCTCTATATTTGCATGCAACAAGAACAAAATAATCGTTTCCTGTACCTATTGTAAACGTTCGAACTCTTTCAAAATTAAATCAAAATAGTCCCGTCTCCTCTAAAACATTTCCTAAGAACTAGAAGCAACGATGCATGACGTCTAATTGAATTTACTCCTTGTGAAAAACAAAAATATCAAGTTACCTTTGTAACTAAAAATAAAATAAAAAATCTCACTCATTTGCATACGACTAGCTCAAGCACTGTTTCAAACCTGAAGGCTCATGAAATCCTCAGCCTAACCCACAGAAAATGCCGAAGTAAACCCAATATATGAATACTTTCTCCTCTTTTATAGAAGAATGAATATGGCTGTTCTGAACTGTATCGGGGGATCAAATCTTCTCATATATCATTTACCTTTAAAACAAGAAATTTGATTGGCTGTTTATAGTAGATACGATCTGATTGGTGTGACATACATACATCTCTCACTCACTGACTAACTCACTGACTCACTCACTGATCTGTTGACCTGTCCACAACATACTCGACGCGCCGACTAAGAGGTATTTTTTTACAAAAAAATAACTCAAAAATGAACCCATTGACTCCCAGAGCTTTTTGTCTAAAATGTGTTTTTTGTACATTTTGGTGGTTTTGAGACTGGATTGCAGCCAAAATAGCTTTAATCTGGTCAAAAATGCATTTGGAACATGACAGCTTGCCCTTCTTGCCACCAGTGTGGCATTTTATGACATTTTGGCTTGGGCGTGCACAGAAATCAAAATTTTGAGTAGATGATCTACATCTTTAAGCTTTTCGATTTTGAATTTTTTCCCCCTTTTCTTTTCACTGCGGTGATTGACCTTCTACCAGGCTTGCTTGCGGTTAAGAAACTTCTAAGGAAGTGTCGACGCAAGCAATTTTTACCATGGAGCAGCCAGGTGTAGTGGCAGGAAACTTTGCTCTGAGTTTTTCACTCAACTTTTTGAGCATTTTTGTGTGTATCTTAGGCTCCATCAGGCCAATCACTCTGATCCGGGCATCATTGGAAAGATCTTTTCCACCTGCAGAAGCTGAATATCGATGCTAATTTTGGTCAAAAGTGATGACATCAGAAGTGGAAGAAGGGCCAAGGCTTGGTCACAGCCGGCACAGAAGTCAATGGGTCAATATGGCCAATTGTTAAAAAATTGAAATCCAGATTGCAAATTTAACATTACCTGCCTCCTTGTTAAATAATTTGGTCACTCTATTTTGTGTGTTTGATTTTGTTGTTGCTCTCATAAACTAACAATTTAGACCAAAATTGATTAAATGTATTAAATACCGGTATATAGCATCTTGTACAGTATAAGGGGAGGGAAACCTCTAACCTAAGGTGGTTAAACTATTAATGAACTGCTGTTAAACTATTCTAGAGCTCTATATCAGTTGGTAGCTTTATTTCTGATAAGGTCCACGTAGTCTGGATTAACATGATCTGGTATCAGCTGAGACTACACTGTAGCCCTTTCCTCCAGTTTTAGTTAGCAAGATGTTACTTAAACACCCTCTCTCCCAGTAGCACAGATTCACTGCATCTACCCAAGCATTTTGGTGAAGGGTAAAACCATGTCAGTAATGCGAGGGTCCAAAAAGATTGGTAAAAACTGAAGTAACATTTTGAGCCCAGATTTCAAGGAAAGTGAAGACACTAACCTTTGAAAGAAACTGTCAGGTGTGTTTATTGGCCACCTCATGAATACGGGAATGAATAATCCTGTCTCCTACCCATAGAATCCTTTTGATCTCTTATGTGATTTCCATTTTTAGAAAGTGCTGTTGATTAAGTAATGATCCACGTAAGAACTAGGCAAAAGAATAGGCTAGTGCAATGGCAGCAGTTAATTTCCAGTGCTAATTCCCCTGATCACATTAAATCCGAATGATCTGATCTGCCCATACGCAAAAAGCAAGAATTTTGAATTTGATCTAAGATCCCTTCTAAATCATTTAAAATAAACAATTTTAGTTCGGCTACCCTTTAGGTACATTAAGTAACGGTCCATGTAAGAAGGATAGCACACACAGAGAGGAATGCAGAAAGGTGCTAACTTTTGCACAACTTTGCTATTGTTCTATCACACTTCTGATTGGCTAAATCAGTAAAATCTACCAAAACTTCAGGTAGCTGTGTAATTTGTTTAGCCCTTATTGATCGAATATTTTCCTGTCAACAAAATCTATGCCGAGTCTAAATACCACAGTACTCCTATGTGGGGAACATTGAAAAATTGGAAGCAAATTATTATTGTCTTTGTTTACGACTGTTGTGATTGGTTGAAAATTTTTCACAAAAAGGAAGAAACCTTTCAAAATAGAGTTTAAATACATTTTATTTCATAAACCTGCTTTCCATCAGTTGATAAATTCTTGGTCTGAAAACACAACCGTTTCGACGTGGGGAAAGCGTATTGCCGCAGAATAGAAAATGCTATAGTTCTTATCTGGATCATTACTTAAAAATTGTGACATATCTTAAATCTGGACGATTTTTATGTGCCAATTAACAAATTGACGCCAGTTTTTTATGCGTCTGTCCTGTTATTGATCATGAATTTCGTCACCACATTGTCAAAGTAGCTGTGGATCCACGAGGCGATAGCCGAGTGGATCCGCAGACTACTTTGACAATGTTATTAAAAATGTCAATGTCATTAAAAACTGACATCAATTTGTTTTTTACAATAACAAATTATCGAACTGCCCGCTCTCGCTTGCTGACGCATCGCATGAATTTCAAATTCATGTGTCTGTCCGCATATTGACAATAAAATTTAACCAATGAGCGCCCGTGAATTTCTGCAGCTATCGTAAAATACCTATCTTTTGATTGGCGCATAGAACAATGCTAATATTTGACCATGAGGTAGACAGAAGGGACATGGGGAAAACTAAGGAGAAAAATGCTGTTTATGTCAGGTTTTTCATTGCTTTCGGGGTGATTTTTTTTACACCAGCCAATCAGATTGGTTGATCTAATTGAAATTAATAGTCAAGACTTAAATTGATTTTGCGTTTGGCCTTCCTAGTTCTTATGTGGACCATTACTTAAATATATTAAAATTATTAATTTAACAAATTAATAATTTAAAATGCAGAAACATCTTTGAAAAGTGGGCAGATCAGAATTTCCAAGCAAAAAGGCAGGATGGTAGGATTTATTGGAAAAAAACGGCATATAAGCAGGATCTGATAACCATATTGTGGACCGTCTAAAGTGTATTGCTTACAAACACAGCCTGACCACCCAACCCAGGGCTCAAACCCAAACTGCTCAATCTAGAATCAAAATACTACTACAACACTCATTAAAAACCACAATGCCTTCTACATTAGTTAGCATTTTATAAGTGAAAAGAATGATATAGAAATTTTAAACAACTAAAAACAATTTTATCTGTTATGGAAATAATCTGTTCCTTTCCTTCTCTCCAGTATGCTTTTCAGATTACCAAGTTTGATGTAGTTTGATATATATTAAGAGAATTAAATGAGGAAACAATACTGATAACTGCAAATGATACACGGTGTATATAAAAAATGATTCCTAAGAGTGTCTCTGTTAACTCTTACTCATGAGAGTGCCATGTGGCACAATAGGCCACGTTCGATATATCAATATTCAAGCATGGCTCCAAGGCTTTTGGGTCAAAATTGCAAGTTTTTCAAGTTTCTTTTGTCTCTCAATTCCCAAAAAGAGACTTGGATAGAAAGAAAACACCAAAATAGAAGTTTGACCTGAAAGCCTTGGAGCCATGTTAAAATATTGATATATCGAACGTGGCCTATTGTATCATAACATGCTCAATATTTGGTCAACTTTCAAATTTTGAACAGCCAAAAGTTCTTGAACAGATCTGCTGTTTGAATGCATAAATTATACCCACTCCTATGAAACACTAACTTGAACACCCCTGCAAATAGTCATGCCGAGGCTTCCTCTACAACTGTTAGACTAAGTCTGATGTATGGTATTCCACAAATAATATCTTTCGAATGATATACTATGTGTGGTCCTCGAGTCTATAGTTATCGTTTTACAAAAATTATATGTGGTTTTCCCACAGGAGTGAAAGGGGAGTTCAGGGCAAGAAAAGATCTGGGACACTTGAGATACCCAATGACAAGTGCATGGATAAAAAACTAATTTTATGATCAGTCACATTGTAATGCTTATCCAAAAATATAACAAACAGCTTTGGCCAGCTTCCACTTGTTAAAAAAATAAATAGGTTTACTGCTTATAAATGTTGACATCAATAATGAACATGAGATTTAAAGCACATTTTATAAATTAAATGAAGCATTCTTTATCTGTTAAAATCACAAGAAAGTGAATTCTCTTTGCCACAAGATAAATATACAGTTGTAGAACAGTAAGCTAGATTCCTAATTACTGGGTTTTCTGTCTGAAAGTATAATTAAAAAACAAATACTGGCTGAACACTGCGTGAAACCATACAAAATATTGATTAAAAAAATCTAACTTAATTACTATAAATTAAGTTAATGCTTGGCTGGAAATTAAATATTGGCTGGAAATTAAATAATGGCTGGATGGAAAATGATCATATGAAACATATATCAGCAAACTTATCATAAATTGTTCTTCAAAATAATTACATTTACTTGTTGAGAGTAGTTAACAGATTCTGGAACACTGACAACAATGATCTGTCAATTGACAGTAGTTTCTCTTTGTTCAAGTTGAAGGCTGCAAACAAAAGCAAAAAAATTAGGACCTGTTGCAGTTAAGCTCAAGGGTTTAATTTATCTAAAGGGTAACTGGTTTTCACAGGTTGGCAAATGTTTTGAACCAAACTTCCTTATAAGAAACTTTCTTGCACATACAGATGTTTAAACCATGCAGACAAAATTCCTATAATTTACTCACTGCTTAGCACTTAATGAAAGCCCTTATTGCTGCAAATATTTTTTCTTTCAAATTACACAGGCCACAATACATTCAAAGGAGATAAAATGCCCATGAAATGCATACAAGACATCTTTTGTGTCATTCCAGGAGTCTAGCCTGTAGCAAAGGCTGTTCAGTAGAGAAAAATCTTGAATGCTAGAACACCAGCAAGGTGATGTGAGCAGGTTCAGGGGTTGACAAAAACAACTGAAATTCTCAAATGGGTAGCAAGTGGGGTAAATACTATTGATTGTATAGCACTGCTGTACTTGTTTTACCTGGCTGCCTTACTTTGCTCTTCAGCAGCATCACTAGATTCTGTATCTGGAACTTCACCTTCCATCACCATCTAAATTTAAATATTGTCACGACGAGACAAGGTCATTAAAATTAAAAAATGTGGTGGTGTCCTGATGAACAAATTATGTTTTTAACTTCATGCTGTAAATTTTGTTCCATGTTAGAAAATTAAGTACATGTAGAAGGCCATGAATCATAGAAGAATCATCAAAAAAATATAGAATCATAACTACGACCAGGGCGATTGTAAAGTTGTTTGAAGCCCAAATTCAGTGGCTCTCCCAATAAACTGTTGGATAATATTGTACTGTACATTGGTTCAAATATAATGGTACCATGTTTATCAAATACATGTATCAATTTCTTAGGGCACAAAGCATACCTGATAAAGAGAGGCAAAGTACTCAGCTTGCCCAGCAACTTCTTCCAGTGTTTTGGTTCTTTCTCTGAGCTCTTCCAACTCCTTATGCAACTAAATAAAATAATGATACAAGCAAGTCAAGATAAAACTACTAGATGCAAAAGAAGTTAAAAACAAAGGTTTGTCAATTGAACAACTGAAGGTAAAAAGGAGGTACAATTTTAAGAGTACTTGACATCAACATTGTACTATGACACTCCCTGCATTTACATTATAGTTAACACTTGGCTGTGACCTAAATGAGCAATGTCAGGACCATTAGGCTGGCACTTAGCCTGAATTGTGTAGCATTAAGAAACTGGGATTATTTCTACCTTCCCTGGATGCAATGCTAGTCCATTACAGGGTTACAAGAACACCAGGGTTACAAGAACACTAACCATGAGGCCACCCCACCTCCCACAGGCTACCTGCTAACCCTAATCCTACAATTGCAGTAGCACATAACTATAACTAACCTTCTCATTTTCCTGTAGTGCCTCTTGCAAAGCCAGCCTCCTCTCTTCTGCCAATAGCTCCCAATACCTCTCTGGTGGTGGATCTGAAGATATAGGATAATTTTATTATTAACAATCCGAAAATGAAATTTGCCACACTTAACTATTAATTGCAGAGCTGACTGTACAGTACATGTGCAAGTGACTTAAACATCAATAAATATGCAGAGCTAAGCTTAGTCAGTGCAAATGCAACTGGAAGGAAACAGGTCATGAGTATGCCCTATCCTGTTCCCTGAAGTTTAAATCTCTTCAACTTACATAACCCAGTCCCTGAATCGAAATACAAATATACCAGCAACTCAATGACAGAAACTAGATGTGCAAAACAACGAGCAGAACATTTGCATACAATAAATTTTTAATTAATGGGATGGTGGTAAAACTGCTTGAAAAATATCTCTTGAGGCAAGATATACAATTTCCTTCTCAGAGGTCACAAAAGTAGGCATCGTAAACCGATTACAAATCAGGAATGTCATACAGTTAAATCAATGAAACTAAAGGTTTTATTTGTGGAAGCCACTTGCCTGAAACCATTAAAGCTACTGCTTCATCAATCGCCTCATTCTGTAATGATTTTGTATTCTAAATAAAACAACAAATTTAAACAAAATGAGAAAGTACTAAAACTTATTGATAGAACACAGGAATTATTAAACATGTCAAGCTCACTGTACTGTCTTTTTAACATGTATACAAATACACACTTAATACTAGATTATGAATAGTCCCTCTTTTACTTCAGGTGTTGTGCAAATTCATCCTGGGAGCCACGCGGCCATTTTTCTCTAAGCAAAAGAGGGAGTCACTTCTCCCAGTCTAATCCTGTACTTGTATATATGGTACCTTTTTGGTTGACCTTGAAGCTGTATCTGAATCTGATGAATCTGTACATGTTGCGGATGAAGAACTTCCACTGTATGTTGTAGGAATCTTAAGCTTCTGTTGCTTGAGTTTCAAGGCAGGCGACTTGCTTTTCTTCGATTTCTTTTAAGGTAACAAATAGCATAGACATGTTGGATTCTAATAACAAATAATTATAGTGTCTCTACATCACTGGATTAAATTGAAGAGGCCAAAACAATGAAGAAATGAAGAAATTAATCCAAGCTTGTAATTTGTAACCTTCGTTACAGCTATTTTCTAAAAAGGGGCAAAAATATCAAAGTTAAGCTTGATTTGGAAAAACATTTCTGGATATTGAACACCACAACACTTCAGAAAGTCAGTAATTTTCTTTACTTCTGTCAAGGCCAGCAGATTCCAAGCCCAATAAAAATCTTTTTTTAGCTGCAACTTCAAATACTTCTTACCATTTCACGGTGTTTTACTACGCCACGACTTCCAACAAGCGTTCCATCTCCGCTTGCAGTAGGTTGAAGAACTTGAAGGGTTTTTCTCTTCTCCTTGTCGACACTGTTTGGTTTCTGTCCAAAATTTAAAATAACTTGGGTTCGAAGTAGTTCTCAATCAAGCAGAAAGAATCACACAGGCCATCATATATTGTATACAAGTTAGCAAAATTTAGCAGCGACAGTAAGCCTACCGTTTTCCTTGTGGGTGATGAATACAAGCTCGTCGAGAAAGATTTCGGTTTAAGTTTTCCTTCACCGCCACGAGTTGTTCGGGAAGGAGAAAACAGTACAGAGGCAACTTTAGGATGATTTCTCATACTGCAAACTTCTCCGGGACTATTTTCGTCGTAGTAGAATTCACTCTTGAGCGGTTCACCGTTGAAGACAACCGTTGCAGTTTGTTGCACCACCGAATTCTCGTCACCTTCATTGTCCGCCATGTTTTTAAAGCTCGCGGGAAATTCCAGCGTGCAACACGTAACAATAACGTCACGTGACTTTGCACAAAAATCTCATACCCAGGGTCCCGGATCGTTCAGAGTTTGGGTAGGATTGGTGGGGTCAGGGGGGTCAGGGTTCCAGTTGTTTTGTCATTAATATTTACCCTTGACTGCTGGCAGTCTGTTTTCTCTCGAAATTTCAGCAGGGATTATGAGGAGAGACTATTTAGCCTAAAGGAGAATACCACCCTGTCTTGCCTTCTTCTCTACGCGGCCAACGCCATTTGCGTTCGCGATGACTAAACGCTCGTCCTAGTGACCTTTAGAGAAAAAACCGGCTCCCAGCAGACCCAAAAAATCCGGAAATTTCGAATGAAATGTAAATGGAAAGATTGATTTTGTCTTCCCGAACGGAAATTTTCGTGGGAAAACGGAATTTTTTAAAAGATAGACCAAAATTCCTGAACGGAAACATGCATTCCATTGCGCTAGTTTATACTAGTCCCAGGCCTTTTGGCTTCGATTGTCTTTGATCCTATCTTCCGAGAAAAAATTCTTGGAAATGGAACGAGCGCATCAGGATTTGACGCGTCCCATTTACTACAACTGTCGATCAGACGTAGTAATTTTTGCAAGGACCACCGTGACAAAATATAAGTACCGGATTCCCTTATTGTAGAGGATCTGCCTAATCAGCGATAAATAGACGAAAATTAGCAAGGCTGATTAAACAGTATAGGGATATATTTTCCAATATTTCGGAAGGCACGGCCTTCTTTTTTCAGGGTGTTCCCTGAAGAAGGAAAACCGTGCCTTCCGAAATATTGGAAAATCATGATATATTAAATACGCAACTCAAAGAAGCTCAAAGAACTAGGAAAGAAGGAACAAGTTTTAATCATGGCCGTGTAGTGCTACGGTTCCTCGACAATTCAACATGATTTGCAAATCAAAAGGTAAGGGTTCAGTTCGTTTATAATTCGGACACAAAAATCGTACTTCGATCTCGTCCCCAGAGGCTGCGCTTCCTTTAGTCAGCAACAAGAACAGCGACCTCTGGAAAGGTTAATGTCTGTTCCGCTACGCAGCGAACGGAGTCGGGGTTTGGCTGGAATGCAAAGGGACAAGGTACCAGTGGAGTGGCCCCGAAGCAAAGGCGAAACCCGACTGAGGGATCGACGCTTGGACGGTTGCTATGGAAATCAACGCCAAAGCGAGGCCCTTTGCATGAGTCACACTGGCCGATGCCAGTAGAGAAAGGGAAAGGGGAAAGCAGGGAGACGAAGGACTAGGGGAAATGAAATGGGAGGGTGGGAAGGACTAAACAAACAACTTGCACGGAGCAAGCTACAAACGGCACACGTCAGCATGACAGCGGCGCACGAAGGCAGATCCTGGCGGACGAGCGGGGCTACGCCGGACAGAAGCTTAGGCTGCGCTCTCATACATTAACTTCTGTCAATCAAAGATAGGCACCAATCCAAGTTTTGGAGCATGCGCAGAGAATTCGTTTTGTATTGTCAGCCAATCAGATTTCAGATTTGATTCTGAACATGCGCAGAGTGACGGGAACTCGGTGAAACGCGGAATTCCGGTCTTGGACGTTCCCATAGGTCGCGATTCTTGGTGCTGCGAAGCGCGACCTCTGGGAGCGAGAATGACTAGTTTCTCTGTGACACATGTTCTGAAGACATTTTATTGCAGAGGAGTCCTGGATACTAGGATACCATCGGATGCTTGTGAACAGGTAAATTCGATTTGAATACGCTACGTGTGGACGGGGAAATTTTTGAAACCGGAAAGAAAAAGTTGTGGTTTCAAAAATATTCGGCTGGGTATGAACGGGGCATTAGTGAGATGTTAATACTTCATCCGACGGGAAAAAAAACACCAAAATTCTGGCTTGATAATGTAAAGCGACCGTAAAGAGATTCGAAAGCTGACTTTTCGAGCGTTAGCCCTTCGTCGGAGCGACGAAGCGATCCCCCTATATAGCGATCCCCTATATAGTTCTACTGATACATTGTCGTTTCTGGAGCCGCTTTCGCGGAAGTGCTAACTTAACAGACCCGAAGCCAATTTTAAAATGTAAATCTGAGGAGTAGTGGTGGCCCAAAATCCAGTCCATTCTGTTTCGTTTTATGATATTTTCACCATTTGAATTTAAAAACTAGTAACGCCTTGATCTTGGACGTGAACGCGGAAAACAAACAAACAACTTCTCGTGTCCTGTAACTAAGGGGACTTTCGAGAAAGGGGCCCACGGTACTCTTGGCCGGCGGAGCCAAACTGCATTTATACGTCGCGAAGATGTTCTCGGAATCGGTCGCCTAGTCGTCTACCTGTTTCGCCGATATATAACTTTTTGCAGAGAGTGCAAGTTATACAGTAGATGACATTGGCTGAGGTACAGGTAAAATGATCAGTGATTTTAATAGATCGCTTGGGCCCCGACAATTTCTCAACGTTACAAATGAAAGGACATGTTTTGCACCGTGCGCGTGCACATTTAAAAGTACCGGGTTGTTCACTTGTTTGGAAAGAACTTCTGACTAAAAAGTTACCTATGTTTTTGTCGCGTTTAAATGAAATTAATGGCGGTTGCGAAAAGATTCTATCAGTATCGGGATCATTTTGAAGTAATTTAAAGTTTTTGAGAATGATGGATTTTACTGCGTGGTTGTGAGGGTGAAATGTGAGAGTGAATGGAATTCTATTATTATTCTCCTTCTTAGACGTTTGTAGTGCTGACTGCCGATCGATTTGTTGGGCGCGATGATGGCCTGCTTGAACAACAGAGGCAGGATAGCCACGTTTGTCGAAAAAATCGCACATTTCCTCTGATTTTAAGGAAAAATCAGAGTCCTCACTACAAAGGCGGCGAAGTCTAAGAAACTGAGAATAAGGAATGGAATTCTTGACATGTGATGGATGTGAAGATGAATTCAACAAATAGCTATGAGAATCTGTGGGTTTGTAGTGCACACTGGTGCATAAACCGTTGCCTTCGACAGAAACTTTAATATCTAGAAATGCTAAAGAAATGTCGGAAATTTCCCAGGTATATTTAAGAGCCGGATGAAACGAATTAACAGCAGTTATAAATTGATTGAGTTCCTCTCTGGTGGAGGAAGTTGCGCCGACACAGTCGTCAATGTAGCGACGGTAGAGGTCAGGTTTGGGGCCGTTGTATTGATTGAAAAATTGGTGTTCAATATAGCCTACGAAAAGGTTGGCGTAGCTGGGTCCCATTTTGGTACCCATGGCCACCCCATTGATTTGTTTATAATAACTGTCAGCGAATGAACGACTAGGCGACCGATTCCGAGAACATCTTCGCGACGTTGAGAAAGACGACAAAAACGCATCTAAACCGGTCGCTAGACACTTAAATCTGCCGAATCATTCGAAGCAACATATGGCGGTCTGTGGCCTCTCCCTACATCAAGGAGGCACAGAAAGCCGCAAAACTCTAGAACAAAAATTTATTTTTCAAATCGGCACGGTTAATCCTCACGGTATCAACGAACGCTTTTCATTCAACTAATTTATTCTGTTGTTTTTTCACGTTGCCAGGCACCAACCAATAGCGTAGCTCCATATTTCTCTATATAAACCACACACAACCCACAATTCCTCGATTCGCTCCGACGAAGGGCTAGCGCTCGAAACGTCAGCTTTCGAATCTCTTTACGGTGGCTAATTCACATTATCAACTCAGTTGATAAAACCAAATTATCCTGTAATACTCCCACCGACGCAGCACCATAGTTTCTTTAGAAACTTACCCCCTCTACTCCTCTGCATTCATACGGGCCAGGAGCCCATCACCTGATGGGCTCCTGTACGGGCTTTCAAAGAACAACATACCAAAAGATATCATAACTATTTTTATTATTCACATACAGGAAGATTACAACGTATTTTTACACGAGCGTTAAAAGATCTTCATTATAAAACTGAAAACAATCACAAACAAATAAAATCTTTTAAGCTCCAAATTGCACTTGGTTGGTTAATATCAGGTGGTCACCTTCAGCGGTATCTTCCGAATTCTTTGACTGCGAAAGGAAAAAAACATCAGATGTCAGAGTTTAAAGCAATTCAACGTCTATCCTAGAGAGACTGGAGGCAGTATTTGACATGCGACTACCTTGGACAGAATTCAATCTACTGATAACTCTCCTAACGCCGCTCTACATTTATTACGCTGTAAGCACTCCTCAATGGCGAACAAGAAGAGAAATAAACTGTGACTAAATTGAACCCAGGATGTTAAAAAGCTAACGTGTCATCTTTTAGAACCCTTGTTAAATATTTGTATAAATCTACTAGTGTTCCATCGCGAATGCTGTTCACTGAATGGCTTTGCTACTCGTTATCTATACTGTTGCACATAGTGAGTAGTATAGCAGTGTGTGGTTGCCGTTTAACAAACTGGTGACCGTTTCTTTGTATGTTCGAAATGTCTAAGAGGATCTAGATAAAGTATTGAGCGTCCGAAGCAAAGCGGAGGTCTGAGTTCCTGCTTTTGTGCGTTTTCAGCCCCTGCCAATGTCTTGGAAAGCTCTCAATTTAATGTTGACAGCTTAAAGTTTTTAACGAATGCAAAACCATTGGGGCATGTTCCTCCGACAGTCGAGGAAAAGTCAAGGTGCAGTTCGACAAATTAAGTGTTACCTGGATCCTGTTTGTGGCCCGCCAGACTGCGTCTTAGACACCACTGCTTGCTGTGATGAGCGGAATTGATTATCTAACTTGGAGAAAATACCTCCTAGGAACTGCAGAAAAAGAAAACATTAGGCAAAACAAGACATTTTTCTTGCCACTAGAGAGGTACGCGGGAAACGCGAGTAATGCTGCGAGTGCACAAACCGCAGGAAAGCGTTGTTACGACTTTTTCGAGTTCTCAAAGCTGTCGTGTCTAACTTTAATTTGTATGCGTGCCTACCGAGAATATTTTAAGAACGCCGGATAGGACGTGAATTCTATCGATGCAACAAGTTCACGTGCGCGTGACAATTTTTCTTTTTGAATAAGTACTTTTGAACTTAATTGTCTTGAGTTAGTATTTAAGTTCGTTCGCGAAGCTCGCGAAGGAAAAGGTTTTCGTAACAAAGGTTCAGAGAATTTCGAGGCGACGTAGGTTGAGATGCTGTAATTCGTATGACGCTGTGAAACTCTGAAGCGTTAGGTAACGATTAAAACGTTGAGTTTAAAGAAAGCTTTGGCTACTGTTTCCATAATTGAGATTGTGACAAGAGAAAATTATTTTCTCTCACGACTAAAAGTATCAAAATTAACTGAGCCGGCGCAAGATATGACCACGAATATATAGAAACATGTTAAGAGACTAAAAGAGAGAGAAACTTCAGAGCATCTTACTTCTTTGGGTTTTTGTTTATTATCGACTTTCTCTTGTGGAGTGTGAGCCCGCTGTCGTGTCAAATAAGACACCAATTCAGTCATACGCTTTTGATCTAAAGAAGGGAAAGAGCAGATGAGTAAGAGAGAGGTAATGGTAAGACACATGCAAGCAAAGAATTTTTGTACACTGGTGTCAACACATCTTCAAACAATAGAACAAAAAGGACGAATTTTACTAAGTGCGATGAGGAAGCGCTAACATTCGTCCTTAACTTATAATCAAGAAATGATTTTTTTTTCACCGTTGTTTCAGTTTACCTACCTTCTTCACGTTGTGCGTCTTGATTCCATCTCGCAGATCGTTGTGAATCCCACTTGTAGCTTTTAAACGTGCTGAAACTTCAAAGCAAATAAGAAATAAATATCAGGAGCACTTTTTATCCGACACAGACCAACATCGATTACTTATCACCATCGAAGTTATCCGATTTTCTGGGATTCTGCTTGGATCGTAAAAGGTATTTGCTACACAAACTGAACAACACACAAGATGCAGACCACAAAGTTAATTTATCAATCACGTACTCTTTTCTGGATGCGGACGCGACTTTCCTTGGAGGTCGTGGTTTTTCTCGGGAAGAAACTAGAAAAGAAGAAAAACAAGTTACAGGTTGAGAGACGAGGCACTGTTTAAAATTTGTACATAACAATGACGACAACGACAGCAGCAGTTTTCCTACCCTGCGAGCAGTTGGTTTCTCCTCTCGTTTGGCCTAGGAGAAACCAACTGCTCGCAGGGTACAGTTTTCCTGTCTGGCTTTCTAACTCAATGTAAAAACAACAGATTAGATTCTAACGTTTTTGATCCAAGTCATTGTCCTCAGACTCAGGTTGATCCTCGTCTTCTCCCACATCATAGTCGTCCTCTTTAGTAGCTGTCTGAAGCTTCATCTTCCTTAGTGAGCCTCGCTGAACCAATCGACTGCGGCTTCGTCTAATAGAGGGTAAGTACTGATAGAAAGGGACAGCTTATGATTATTACATGACAGAGTATCAGTTTGTTTATGCCGGCTGGGAAAAGGTCTCAACCTCGTCCCCAGGGTACCTCTTCAAGGGGTGGGAAAGAAGAGGGATCCTCGGACCGAGGTTGTAAAAAAGCCTAACGGACCGGGAGTGTTGCTAATCTCACCAGTCCATCCCCACTCCCCCGTCCCTTTTCACTCTACATGCAACATTCTGGTTATAAAATTGTCATCATTACCCCCTGTCACTGAAAGAAGGTTTGTTACTTCTCTTCACGGCTTAAAAGTGCGTATTACTTTTAATACCTACCGTAGGAAATTCAGACACTTTTCGGTCACTTGGATCAATCATGTCCGACAAAGCACTAGTGTTGGTCTGAAAAGTAAAATAGAAAAAATCAACAAAACAGTACTATTGCACAGGTTACCCAGGTTTAAAGCAGTTACTAAAGCTCCAAAGCTTGTTACTCAAGCTCCAAACATTAAGTTCAAATTAACAAAAATATAAGAGGCCTGTAGAACATTGAAGTGTTACCTCCAGATCTCGGACATACATGCTTGCTAAAGCGATCTCCTCCACACCAAACACGTTCAATTCAGCAGACCTGTTACAAATCCACAAAAACAAATTTGCTCAGTATTAATAACACTATTTTCGTGCTCCTACTCAATTCTGATTAAAATGATCTCTATGCTTTTCCTTACAGATCATAGGCCTCTCTTTATGTCGGACCTCTCGATCGCGAGTACAACAAAACACGAAAATAAGGCCACTCCGTAAGCCATCTCCGACAGAATGGAAATGGGCCCTTTGTAGGAGCCGGTAAAATGGTACAAAACTAGCCAGGCTGGGACGCAAGTTACACAGTGGGACTTTCAAAACAAATGAAAGTTAAGCTGTACTTGTGCGAATTGCTTTGTTTTAAATGTCGTACTGTGTTAGATGTGACCCATTATGGTGATTTTGTACGGCGTGATTAGATCGTGCAAAAGGGCATTAAACACGACACTGAAAAATAGGCCATTTCCGAGTTCCTTTGTGCCTCTGCTTCAAAGCGAGTCTCAGTGGGAAACCATTCTTATGATAATGACTTTGATTTGCATGAAAATGAAACTGCAGGCGGAACTCATTTTCATATAAAAGGTTTCGTACTTAGACACGTTTTGAAACAGCGGCACAAGAGAACTCGTTCTAGGAGGATAAAAATTGTCATTACTTAGCACTTGACAGTCTGCGGTATGGCACGCAGATACCGCTCCTGTGAGCAAACATATCCTCCACTACCAGAGGGTTATTGGTGATCTCTTGATGTCCTTGTGGAGCGGAATTCTTATTCGATGACACCTGTGCAGCCGCAGAAACGCCAGGAACTTGCACGGAACTTTCATCTGTTTCTGATGGTTTGTCTTTCTCTGGCCGAGATGAGCTCTCTAAAGAAAATCAGATTCATGAGCATAATAACTGCAATTAATTTGCTACCATCAGTGTTCCCTTGATCGTGACATGCTCAGTAAAAGGCAGCGGGAATTTAAAAAATCTTCTGCAACCCTGTTCCTAGGTGTCGGAGACGAGAGACCCTGTGGCTGACTTGTGTATCGTTTCTGTCATAACCCCACGGGAGTTATCAATTCACCCCTACACTTCCATCTTTATTGCCAAAAAAGTCGGAAGCTGAAAGACAACTTACAGAAGGTCTGTTCTGCTGATACCGATACATGAGCTGTAAGGGCCAATTTCCAATTCCCTCGGCTTCAATAGGCAAGATTCACTCTAGTTCACTGACTTTAATTCGAATATCACTCCAATGAGACGCTCCTGTTTGTTTGCACACAATTCCATAAATCGTCCGGTAGCCTCGCAGCTCCTACAAGCTCTAAATTTCATTGGCGAGGATAGAGTCGCAGCCCTTTTGTTTTAGGGCTAGGGTCCATTGTTTCTGTTGTTTGTTCTTTTGTTAAACCTCAAGGGTGGTCTCCAATCAGGTGAGACCTTATAAGAGCTGCGAGGTGACCCTAATCGTCCGCGTCTTTATCCGTCTTATTATTCGCCTAATTCGTCCAACTCGTCGATATTTGTCTTGTCTTATCTTGTCGTTTCTTCGAGTGAATCGCATACACAACAACGTTTGGCGACGCTCGCCATTACTTGCACACTCGACGGGTCACGTGACTTAAACGCGGGAACTAAATGGCGGGAAAAATGAACAATACAGGGAACCCCCAGGGAACCCAGGAACATGAGCTTGTAGCTTTTTAACTGTGAACATGTCTTTTACTTTGATCAACTCACAGTAAGAACTATCATGATAACTATTCTATCCTCGTGTCCCATATACAAGAGGTCACAACAACGAGAAGCTATTTCTTTGAGATTCATAGTTACTTGTTTCACGGTTTACTACATTGACACAAATTTACAGCAAGTAAAACACTATTACTTTCTTCTCCTGTTTTTTCCTGTGCGTGTTCCTCGTTATTTTCTGTTGTAATATCTTCATCAGCTGGTTCATCTGCACTGGTTTTGTTCTCTGCTGCGATTGACTGAGGGGAACTTAACGTTGGTTTGTGATCGCGTACACAGCATCCCTGTTGACAACACAAACACACTTCAACTTTCTTAATTTCTCTGCGGTTTTCTCTCAGGTCTTGACTGTCAATAGGCCTTTTGCACGATCCGGTCACATGGTACGGAATAAATTATGCTAGGACGCAAATAACGCAGTGGGATTTCCAAAACAAAGGAACTCATACCAGTTCAGCCCGACTTTTCTTTGTTTTAAAAGTCCTACTGCGTTATTTGCGTCCCAGCATAATTTATTCCGTACTGACCATGTGACTAGATGGTGCAAAGGGCCTATTCACTTCGGTGACGTAGCCGAGACATATAACCTGCGTGGTAGGCCATGAAAGGGGAGGGAAGTCCTCCCGCGTCTGATCCTCGTTTCCCTTCGGACGCCTGCCACGCAGGCTAAGACAAAAGGCTGACCACGTGATTCAAAAGGGATTCACCGCAGGAAAATATTGAGGCCTGCGGGGAACTACGCAACACTTTTATAACCAGTTTCAAAAAAAATGGAGAACTGAGAAAAGCGCATAACAGACAGCTGATCTGATGTTTCGCTTTATATAATCCTGACGATTTGGCTTAAACCATTCTTCACCTGTTCGCCATCATGATGTTGCCCACTAGCTATTATACAAACATTAAGACAACCAAGAAACCTACAGATATCTCTAAGGAGGGATCGAAATGCAGGACTCGCTGCTGACAGCACGGGTACACCCCGACTATCTTAGTAGCCGCAGACTCCATGTTTCCAAAATCCACAGTCATGGGGTGATAAATGCAGTGACCCAGATCTGTGCAAGGGAAGAAGTCACCGCACCGATGGCAGTAAAGAATATTCACTGTACCCCATAACCTGTGAGGAGAACAAGATCAGTGAGTGAGTGGGTCAGCCAGTCATGTCATGGCTTTGTTCATGGTTTCTGCTACTTGAGCGTAGTTTACTTCGTCATGACTCTCGTGTACACACCATACTCCAACCAATCAAAGCACAGAATTCTCGATCAATCTGGTATGTATTGAAGATGGTGACGTATTCAACTGTTCGGGTGCTTGCTGCCGTCTGCAAGTTTTTTAGCTCAGGGCCGGGTTGTTCAAAGCCTGATTAAGCTAACCCAGGTTTAGCAATCTGAATTTTGATTTCAGTTTTGTAACTTTTGGTGAGGTGTTCTGTTTATATTGTTTGCCCTTATTATTGAGCTGTAGTAATCTCAAACTTAACTTAAGTTAAGGGTGAAAAACAATTTTAAACAAGAGAAAATAATGCTGCAGTTAACGTTTAATCCTGGGTTAACGTTAACCGGCTTTCGAACATCCTGGACCTGATTGGTTTAAAGCTAACCACGCGATGGTATCTGCGCTGATCTTCAGTTTTTTAATAAGTCTTATAAAAAATTGTTGTCAACTGAAGAAAGAAACTGCAAGGTTAGGCAAATGAAAATCGTATTAAAAGTTAACTATCCAGTGGCGTTTAATTCGCGTTTTGTTTAACCTTTTTACAACACATTTAGGTATAGAAAACCTATAGCAATGAAGGACCTCATCATCTCAAGAAAAAAACTTCTAGATTTAAAATGAAAATTTCCCTTTAAGAAAATTTGTGACCATGTTTGAAGTACATTTAAGTGAATTCTGAAACTGATCTTCAGCAACAAAACAAATCTCACCTCCAGTAAACATCCTTCCAGGATTTTACTTCTTCACGTAGGCCAAGGAGGTAATCATTTACATCCCAAGTAAAATCTCTGTAGAGGAAAAAGTTATAAAGAAATACAAACCTGAACAAAAGGAAGAAATTTGAGTTAAAAAACAATCTCTTTATCAAGACAATGCGATCACATTAACAGAAATATTGAATCAATATCTTGCAGTTATGTTAAAAATCTCTTCGTCTCTCAACGCAAATCTGTTTTTAATTACTCTTTGGACGAAGGGAGAGATGAGGCCAGGGAGCGAGGTAATGGACCAACCTTAACTGTAAAAATTGCAATTACTTACACCGAAGAGTGAAGTAATTTTTATTGGTAACCAACGGTTAAAAGAAATTATTAACTGGGCCTGTGCCGCAGAATTCGGAAAGTAACGGCTCCTCGAAAATAACGTAAACTTTATACCTTCTAATTGAACCCCTAAAGTACTGTTGCCCGGAAAGCAACGTTCGGCCAATACGAATTTGCAATCTTTTGAACCAGTCACTGAACGAGAAACTCTCTGATATCAAGCACAATGCGGATGGCCAAACTGCAAGACTGAACAACTTGAAGAGTTAATTCGGATTTTATTTCGAACTTCACTGAATCTTTCTTAATACTCTGTTTTATAACCCGTATTTGTCGGGCAGTAGAGTCAAATAATTCAGTGCAACTCGTCACATTATCATATCATGCCATCATTATGCCTTCGCCCTACACTAACAACATTTGGGGGCTTTTCCGTAACACAGTCTGCCGCTGGGAGTGTTTTAGAGGGTAGTTAGTAACATACATATGATACGGAACTTTCAATTACTATGCAAACGGTTTTTAAATCCGAAAGTGCCCCCGTTACGACCAAATTAAAGCTTTTGAGTGTTGGAGACAGTCAGTCGAAGAATGCCAGAGATTTGGAAGTTAGAGTAAAAGGGTTAACAATTTCTAAAAAAACACTCGACTGGTTACTAAGTAATCACTCACGTGTATTGAGACTCGCAGTTAAATCTGCTGGAAAACGAAATCTCACCTTGAATGAACATAAGACACCTTTCCTCTATGATTCACCATCATTCTGCTTGGAACACATCTGAGTTTGCCTTGTGATTCTGCAGTCAGAAGCTTTCCACAAGCGATACACCTAGGAAAATATTCAGGCCAAGACCCTGTTCAAGCAGACAGAGAACTGGAAAGATTGTATAATTTGTACTTTTTCCCCCATACCCAGAGCTTGGTGCCCTTCAGAAACACGCGTGAAGCAAATGAGGTCTGCAGGCTTGTTAAATGAAACCTCATTTTATAATTTGTTTACATTTGCATCACGGATATTTCACGCCGGGGGAACGCTTTCATATAAAAAGGACTGGGGTCAAAAAAGCGGTTTTGGCATCTCGTAATGTGTTCATCCTCAAAAGGTTCACAGCCGGAACTCTTGCAGTACCTTTTAGGGTATTGAGATGAAAGAAAAATATGACAGGAAATAAAGTGCTGTTTTAGAATTAGTACCTCTTAGGGGTGAAAAAAAATTTCAAGCCACGCCCATAAAACAGGATCTTGGTACCTCTTAGGGGTTCTTTTCAAAATTTCCTATGAGTACCCCCGTTCTGTTTTTATGGGAGTCCCCCCTGAGGTTGTAGGTTTTGGAATGTAAATGTCCTGGTTCCTTAGCAAGATTTTTGACAGGCCACCCATTTTCGAAATCTTCTTTGATTTCGTTTTCGATTTCTGCTACCCTGTCCAAACCTCTCTTGTAGCAAAGTAGACGAATATAACCTTTGGACCAGAAAATCTCGGCGGCAAGATTGCTCCCGACGTAAGTTACGGACAGATTGACTTCCGTTTTCTTTGCATTTACTGCATAGAAAACAAACTTTGGTTGTTGAAATTTTATGGGTATTTCCCATTTTGAAAAACTTCGGTTAAATTCCAGATTCTTAAATCAT
Organism: Platygyra sinensis; assembly: GCA_019787425.1. NCBI lineage: Eukaryota > Metazoa > Cnidaria > Anthozoa > Scleractinia > Merulinidae > Platygyra > Platygyra sinensis. The sequence goes on from JAHPZR010003980.1 coordinate 20,586, forward strand.
CGCAGGTTTCCGGTTCCCGCTGACAGCATCTCGCCTGCACGCGCGTAATATTATATCAGGGAAAGGTACTGGTCAACAACAACAAAACAAGTTTTGACGTCAGGGCAATCGACCTCGAAGACATTTTTCTCAGCGCGTGAAATAAGAGCCCAAGAAATGGGATACTCTCACAAGCCGTTTAAATTTTTTATGAACTGTGTTTTTTTTGTTTCCGGAATCTGGAGTCCACGTTGCATTGCGTTGCATTGGAACAAAGGTGACGTTCCCAGTCAGTACATTGTCCAATCAAAAACTCGGATAAGCATGACAGAAGGTGCAACATGAGCTTTCAGAACATGTCAAGCTGCAACATCCCCAGTAAAAACCTATGGATCGGACAATGTTCCGCAGACTAAAGTTGTAGTTGTCCCTAATGAGTTGTACTGGATATTGTGTTGACTGTGAGAGGTGTTTCATTATCAGTATTTTATCAGTCTTCTACTTACCTAAACAAGGTGCTAGCATTTGATGATGAACTTGATGATAGTCTTGGATCAAACAACTCCTCTATTTTCTTGCAAAACAATTTGCTGCAGAGAAATTAACGAAAAATGGCCGAAAAGGTTTGTGTGTTATTTACTGAAGGTGGCAGTGAAGCTCTTGTCTTCTTGCATATGAATTCTGTGAAGTAGACTAACAGTGACCTTGCAAACACAGAGCCAGGTTGTTCGAAAGCCCATTACCATTAACACAAGGGGGGGGGGGGGTGTTGGGGGCCTGCCTCCCCCCCGGACCCCTCCCCTAGATCCACCGGTGTTTAAAAGCAAAGAATCAATTTACATGTAGAGTTAGATCTCAACAAAGAAAAAAAACTAACATTAACCAGATTGTTCAACTTTTTATGCACTAATAAATCCATATTTTCATCTAAGGGCGCGTTCGTTTGAGATCAAACCGGAATAAGAATAACTGGAATAATGCGAGTAAGCGTATGTTTGGGTGCTATTCTCATTCCGGAATACCTGGATTTTCATTCCGGCTATTCTGCTCCTGGGAGCAGAATAGCCGGAATATATTCCGGAATACATTCTTATTCCGGAATATCCCAAACGAACGCACCCTAAGTCTCTCTTCTCTGTGCACCTGAACAGCATTAAATTGTATTTTTGTCTTGAGATACTGACCTTTTAAATTTATCCTTGCGATCCTTAATTGCCTCCAGCTCATTGTGATTAAAAAGCTTTGCCATTCTTAAAAATAGCCCAGTTTAAATTATACAATTAATTACAATCTCAAAGCAATATTATATCATCTATGAAATACATCTTTCAATAGCAAAGTATAAAGTTTGCTTAGTTTAGATTTTCAAGTTTCTGTTTCTTTGAATTGTTTTTAGTAAATATAAACTTTGTGCTATTAAAAAAGAAGTACCAAACCTGCGGGAACCAATAAGAATTTTTGATACATTTCCACTCACCTAAATCATGGTACCACCCTGTAGGCTAGATCAACTAAATAAATATGAATATTGTAAAATTTGGGAGCTATGCCAACTTGGCACAAAATGTATTTTAAGTACATGTAAGTTGTGCTGTGATGAAAGGTCATCAGTTTCATCAATGATTTGATTAACTCTCACTATGTTATTTTCTCTCATCTGGCGGTCTGTGAATACAGATGTCTTCAGTCACTCCAAGGTGGCCAATCAGAAAGCTGATTAGAAGCACCAATTTGAAAATAAACATTCCACAAGGCTTATAACTTTCACAGTCTTACAGTGTACCATTCAAACACCACCGATAAGCACACATAGAGGTATGTGGTACATTACATCCACGTGCATGTGCTAGAATTATCCAATATGATTCTTTTCTTTCCACATACCTGGTGACAAGCTTGTCATTGATACAGTTCATGTTACAGGGTGTGGCTACAATGGATGTCATATTCAGATGACAGAAGTCGATGCACTCAGTTACCTGAAATAGATTACCACACAAAATCTTAAGAATGCCAAAGTGCTTTTTACTGTGTCACTCCAGTCTTAAAATCTGAAAATATTGATTTCAGGTTTGGAAATAGATAGTTTGGTATAAAACTAATTTATTTATAATTAGCACACATACCTACCAGTGCATCCATTTTAAGAAAATCTGATGATATCAAGATAGATATGACATTATTTGGTTCTGTGGGAGCAAAAAATACAGTCATGAATATGTTTGCACTTTGCAAATGGTTAAGTCCAATTATAACAAGCCACATGATCAGGGGTTTCATATTTAAGTTTTTATGCAGGAGGTCAGTGGGGTTTTTCAGCCAGGCATTTTTAGTTTTTACTATGAAAGAAAGTAAGATGAAAACACGAAAACAGCCGGGCAAATTGATGGCTAAATCTCCTTCACAGCTGGTCAATTTGCCCAGTGCCGAGCCCTTAATGAACCCCTTGCATGATTGAATAAATCAGTGGAGAAAGGCATAGTTTGAGAGAGGAAGAGCAAAAGACAAAAGAGGAGGGAAGTGGGAAATTCATAAAGGAAATACTACAAACAAACATACATTAAGCAACAAAACAAAAAAATCCTTGTATGCAAGCAAAAGCAGGGTTAAAAGCAGAGCAGAAACATGGCTGCTAATCCAATAAACATTAACATACTAGCTATTATACCAATTTGAAATTGAACGTGAAGAAAAACCAAGTTCAAAATTGAAGTTCATACAGTTTTTAACATTTCTTGGAAGGGTGGATCAACCCCCTATTTCTCCAGCATGTTAAAGGTGCATAGTCACAGAGAATGGTTAATAGCACAAAATACAAAACCAGCTTTATTTTGTTCTTTTTGAGACTGTTTTGACCAGTGTTGCAAACTTAAATGCTCTGACAGGCCTGCAAATTATGTAGCACATTCCACTCTGTAGCTTTCAATTGATTTTTATGAAACAAATAATTATTTGAACAAACTTTTGATACAATACATTGTATTCAGTACATGTGTGCTATAATTTTTAACAGTTTTAAGCTGTTCAAGAGGTGCTCACCAAGTTTGGGTTTTCTTTCCTCAGATGACGACTTGTTCTTGTCGTGAAGCCGTCTCTTGACATATTTCATCAGCCAATCAAATATCTGTACATCACAGTGTACAGAAATATCTACCTCCTCCCATCTTTGGGCTTCCACTGAGAGATACTCGGCAAAATACCTCATCTCACTTATCAACAGATCCCTTGGGCAAGTGAAGTCCTGTTTCACTGGAAAGATCAGTATATTGTTTTATAAAATGTGTAAAATTGTTGCACATCATAACATTAAATTTAGTAAAAATTGCATCTCAGTCTAGATTATAATTATGAAATATGGTACCAGTACATCAAGTCCATAGATGAGGAAACACCAGGATCATCTAGGTAGGTATTTTTACTCTTAATTTGCAAAATACTCGTTACAAATAATTAATGGTACATTTAATTGTTTTTTTTTACAGTGGAACCCGGTTAATACGGACACCAAAGGGACATGCCATAGTGTCCGTATTATCTAGGTGTCCGTATTAAGCGGGCTCTCTGAGAACTCTTGAGGAACATATGTTTTATCAATATATAAGACCAAAGCAGAGAGTTTTACGAGAAACGTTTAATTTCTTAACTGTAACAGCAACAAATTCATCCTAAAGAAACCTCACAATCATTTATCATAGTCTCAGAGTAAAATCTTTAAAGTTTTGTACAGAGTATTGTTATTGAGACAGGCATGAAGGTGGATTCATTTGAAAAAGTCTGTGACTTTATCTTGCACTGGCGTTACTTCATTACTGATTTTTTAGCCCAGTTCTGTATTATTTGAACAGAGTACAATGTCTACAATTATCACATGACTGTGACAATGAAAATAGACAGTGGGCTGACAATCAGTGTCCGTAAAGCGGGGTTGACAATATATGAGAGTTTGTGACTCGGGACACAGAAAAGTGTCCGTTGTCCGTATTATCCGGTGTCCGTATAAAGTGGGTTAATTTTAGAGAAAATATATGAGCTTTTGGTCAGGACAAACGCAACTGTCCGTATAAAGCGGGTGTTCGTATTAAGCGAGTGTCCATAGAGCGGGGTTCCACTGTATTATTTATATGGCATGACTGTTTAATACACCATTTGTAATACTGACATGCAAAACTGGAGGGTAACAAGTTATCAAAGCTCAGCGAGTAATAAAGAACTGGATTAATACAGAAAACTGCAATTAAGTAAACAATATTAGTAAAGAAGAGTTTCACTTACAGTTCTTGCTTTCATCACACACATGGATCACCATATTAGGCCTACAAGTGAGAAACAATGAGGGGAGTTTTTTGTAACATAGTCAAGATTCCACTGTAGATATAATTTATCAAATAGTTAATTGCAATCAATTATTAATGGTAAATCAAGAGATTCAGATAGTAATACATTAAGGTAGGAATGTAACAGAACTTTAAAAAAATGAATTTATACTGAAGGAAGTCAACATATTTTACCCACCCTTGCAATGATTCTGTACTAGAAACCTGTGATGTGGCTGATGGAGCCTGCCTGAGAATTGACCTCTATGCAGGAAGAGAAATAACCCAGAGCATATACATTTATGGCATGTAACATTAACCATTCATAACTGAAATGATACAATCTAGGATTTCTTAATTTTTTTACTATACAGTAGAGAATTAGAGAATAACTGACAATACCACTAGCACTGTCTCCCTTTTCCAAAACAAAGAAGTCAAAATGAGACAACCAAATTAATTTGGTCAATCAGTTTAATAAATTTTCAGATGATTTTTCATCAATAACTACTATATTAAACATGTACTGCATTGTTGCAACATTCATTTGGGCAGATATGATCTTAATGAAATAACATTTTATCAGGGCTGTCATTTAAGTTTGAGTCAACTGTCCCTTGATTGCCACACCCATACAAAAATTGTTACATTGTGAAAGAATCATCAACTGGCAATTTCACCTGTAGCATCAAGGGAAAATCAAGCACAATAGGTGTTACAGGTTACGGCCCTTAATGAGTAAGCCCTGTTTATTTATTAGTAATATGACAATGCTAACACTTTGTTTACTAACTTAGCTAAAAAACAACTAAAAATACCTGCTTAGATTCTCTGCCAGTTTCCTGGTAAGATGTTACTTCAGATGTCCTGAAAATTTAGGGTGAATTCAGTTCAACTTATAAAGAAAACAAGATTACTTTTCTACTACTTATTATATACAAAATTAGCTTTAAGCTTATAATTAGTTTATGTAGCGGGTTCACAACAGTCCTTTGGCTTCCACCAGATCAATCTACTTGACAGTGAAATAAATGATCAGTCTATACCTACATTATAAAAACCACGCAAATGCATGTGCATGTTTACTTAATTAAAACTGAAAAAAAAATTTAAGTTGATTAATTAGAAGACTTACAAGTATGATTACCTTTCATGCCCTTTGCACCCATCAAATCAGAAGCAACACAAATCATAGTGATCATACGAAAGAAACCAAAAATATGAAATAAGTAAATGTACTTGCAGTCACATTTTCACAATTTACACAATGGACCTTGTTATAATTATGTTTACTTACTAAGGCCTTGGACAGTGCTCCAGATAAGTTAGAGGTCTAAGGTCAAAAACCCTATAAGGTCGGCTACATGATATGACAAATTAATTAAAAAATATACAATGACATGATTTGGTGGGAGCAGTGGATATTGACGCAGTAGAATTCCTTGTTGACAGCCTGCATAAAAACTTATCTTGGAACCCTGTTTAGAGAGTGGAGTTCATGCTTTATTCATGCTGAAACTGGCCTGGGGATGGTAAATTACCAGACGGGACAGTATACCATAGTCGCTGTGGTGGATCTAGAGCAGGGCCCCCATATTTTGAGTAAAAAAGTAGAAATCATAGAAGGAGAAAAGCAGGGGAAGGGTTAGCAAAACAAATCCCCCACCCTCCCCCCCCCCCTTATCTCAAGGGCTGGATCCATCAGTGTACATTACATAAATCTGTTTATTATATGCCACTAATTCTATGAGCGAACAAGATGATCAACAAAATGTGCGGTGTGATTGGCTACCCGAGCAGGCAATATTGTGCTATCTTGCCTGCTCTGGACTATCCGCCACCATGTCCCGCGGGAAAAATTTCTCTGAAAGCCAAACAATAAATCCTTAATTGACCAAGCTTTTTCAGTCAAGGTGGCTGGATATTGGCCTTATTCTCTTTTTGCGAGTTTATGGACTCTGACTCTGTCTCAGTCCATAAACACGCAAAAAATGAACTTGGCCAATATCCAGCCATCTTGACCTCACACTTAACCCCTCCTCCACCCACCCCCTCTCTGGAAATTCCATTATTTAAGCTTCACACATCTCTTTAAACCTTATAACACTTCTCATCCCAGGAAATTCCAATCCCTTCTGTGGCAGGGAGGAGGATATTTTCTGGAACTGAACAATACCATCAGTCTAACCTGGATCACGATCAGCAGCACTTTGTTCCTCTAAAAAGTTAGCTTCTCCGGTAGCTGGTTCAGAGTTTGTTACAGTCGCCCCCTGTGTTACTGTCGCACTTGTTGATTGTTTATCATCAGCAAAATGCAGGACAGAGTTAAGGAAACTGGAAAGGTTGTTAGACCCAGCAGATGAATGCATCCAGGAGGGATTAATCTTATTTGGCGCTGAGGTCTGTTGGATTTCTTTCCACCTTTTGGCACACTGGAAAATATTTATTACAACAAGATAACTACACCTCCACTTGTCATTAATCAGTCTGTATTCGAAAATCATTGTTGATATATGATGCATAAATAACCTGCATCCATGGTTGCCAAAAGCATCACTTATCAAAGTGCCCTGACTTTTCCCTGACTTTTGGCTGGTAAAAATACAATTTCCCTGAACAAATT
>JAHPZR010003980.1:30000-55483 GCA_019787425.1 Platygyra sinensis
CCCCCCCCCAAATACACCCCCCCAATAACACATAAAACAAGCTATATCTAGAAAAAACAACATTATAAAGAAAGAGAGTTTGCTCAAAGCTCAAGGAAAGTGCGACCAAGTCTTTTGGACTATAATAATAGAAAAAAAAAAACTGTAAGACTACAAACTGACCACAAACATCCACTAAGCCAATCAGTTTGCAGCATTTAATTCATATTGATTGCTCGGGTAAAAGCTATTGGCAACTATGGTACAAGCTGCAATCAGAGATGAACATCGTTTTGTGCGAGAAAAGTAGCAGCTGATGTGTACAGACTAAGTACTGAAGCGAACAGTTGATATGGGGAAAAGCTAACGACTGTAGCTAACATAGTACTTTGCAGAGAAAGTTTTGATTTTTTCCTCTATAAGTGAATTTCAGAAATTCAAGTCAAAGAACATTCTTTAGTTTATCGAAGAGCTTGCAATTAACGAGTGAACCGCCCATTACGTTTTGTGTCCAAACAAAGTAATTAACACTTTAACATCCATTCAAAAAAGTGCTATGCTGTTGTCCTATATCTTTTAAGATCAATACTCTTTTCTCAAAATAATATTTCAGGCATAACCGTGTTACTGCACGTATTTGGTAGCACTTTATATTTCACCAGAGAACCTCGACTACGCGTTACATGTGTGTTCGTTACGTCAGTGCGCGTGGTGAATCGTGTGCCGCAAACGTGATCGCGCAGTACTTCGAACGTTGTTGCCGTCAGAGGAGGTGTCACTTTTATGCAAAACTTCTGAGTTGTAGTAAGTACCGACAATAATTGGAACTCTCACAATAGATGCATTTTATATGTAATTACAACGCTACCTGTAAAATAATCATTTCTACAAATGAACCTTTTCTTTTTCTCATTCCAAACTTGAATGGATTGCAGATGTCCTAAATTTGCCATCATCGTTAAAAAAGCTTCTAATTAGTAAGTCCAAGAAGTCAGAAGTACCAATGTTGTCAGTAAAAAGCATAAAACTGTAATGCCCCCGACATGTAAACCTCCAACTTTAATTTAAAGTTTGATATATTTTCCTCCGGCTACGATCTTTTCGCTATTGAAAAATCGACCTGTAATTAATAATGAATGCATTTGATGTTTTAATGTTTCTTTCATACTGGAAACTAAAAGAAGTTGTTATTGCTAAGAGACATTGTGAAGCTGTCTATATTTTGGCGGTTGATTTGTGGGACATCTAAGAAAAACTGCTCCGGGTTTGGATGAGAAAAAGGCGCATCCTTCGAGTTCTCATGGAACACAGATCACCCCACACTAAATAACCACAAATTATTTTTGTCCATTCAGATGCACTTCGCTCCTTTTACGTAAAAAAGTAATTTACAGAACAAAGGAGTTCATACAAATTGATGGGAAAATTTACAGGTGGCTTTGCTTCATTTTTAGCACCACTAAAATCACCTTCTGTGTTAAATGCTTTACCCACGCAATTGGCACGTTTTAAATTTAGAAACAGCATCAGATTCATTTGGTCTTGTTGCAGTGAAGCGAACCAAACATGAAAGGTAAGTCAGTTTCAACATTTTTTTTCAAGTTGGAAAAAAACCGGAGATAAAAACATCAATTTAATCCTTTTGCGACGAGGAAAGTTCAGATAGACACATAGTGAAAAGCGTTATAAAATATTGTTTACTGGTCGATTGAAAGTCGACGAACCCTACATGGTCTTCCACAGCTTTCAACTTAGCCCGTTTTCTTGGTTTATGATCAATATTTTCAAATATAGAGCAGTTTGTTCCCAAATGTTTATTATTTTATATATAGGTTTATTTCTAAATCTACCGCTACGTTGAATTGAAGCTAAATAATTTATGTCGATGATTGACAAATTGAATCGGTATCTGACCCTTCATCTAGGAAAACGTGATGTAACTTTACTACGCACAAACGCAGGTAAATTTTGGTGTGATTCTAGGTTTGTCACAGTAAAAAATTGGACGCTCTCAACAGTACTGGATTATACCTTTGGATTAACTCTCGTCTTCACTTAGGAAATGTAAATCTGGGGAAAAGAATCTTCTTTAGTCTTCAATAGAGTGGAAAATTTTAGCTCCGCATCATAAGTTTCATCAGTGTCTCACCAAAAGTTCCCCTTCTCTCTCTCTCTGCAGAAAGAAATAATTTTACTAAAAGAGTCAGAACATTTGATCGCTTTCTTGATCGCCAATTCTAATTCTTTAGTGAAAATAATAATGGTTAAGATGCCATGCCAACGAGAGTTCGACTGACAAACAACAAACCCATGCTAACTGAAAACGGAATTCGTAACGGTCGACAGGGTGGCTGCGGCCAATTTTCGACAACATCCTGCCAATTTTTGGCTTGAGTCGAAGAAGAATGGCAAATTAATAGCAACTCACAGCAGGGACTCCTTAACACAGGAAGTTATAGTTCTAATAAAGAAGAGTTTACGGTAATCATACATCGATGGGTGATTTTGTCGGCAAGCGAATGTGAGGTGATGATGAAAAACTAGAAACACCTTCAAGGAAACAAATGTCATTAGAGAAGTTCAGGATCGATTGTGATGAATAAACCTCATTCCTTTGAGCTGAGCCATTAAAGATTTCACTTCATTTTAACATGAGGACAAGACATTTCTTGAATCTGCATACAACGAGGTTCCGTGATTTTTTTTTGTTCATGAAAGGCCAAGGAGGGGGGGAGGGGAATCCTCGCATATGAAAGGGGTGGGGATGCTCATCGTCCGGTCAGTTAAGGGGTAAATTTCGGATTTTTGTCTTACCCAGAGTGTTCCTGGCAAAACGCCATAAAATTTAAGTTTGAAGGTCTCGCTTAGGGTTGCACGCGAAGAAAAATAAAAATATATATTTTTCTGTGTTTTAACATCGTCTCTTTTAGGGGTCAAAAAAGCTTTGGCCACGCCAAGATTGGTCTCCTTCAGGAGTTTAATTCAAAATTTTCGACAAGCATCCCCGCCCCTTTCATATGCGAGTCCCCCCACTCCCCCCGGGACGAAAGGGCGCGTCTGTGTTACTTGAAGTGTGTTTCATCACGACACTTAAAGCAAGTAAACAACACCACCAAGAACAAAAACAGATCGGAGGCATGACGCATCTTATGCGCATGTTACTAATTTAAAATATTACTTGATGTAACATTTTTCTCAGTTATGTAGTTACTGTTTCTCTCCGTTGAGAAATATTCTCTTAATTTATTACTCTTATTTGCATGATTTACAGCTTTCGACCCCAAGCTCCACGGTTTAATTTTTCATATATTTCTTATATATATATTTACAAGACAGTTGATGTTTTTTCTTATTCTCATCATCAGTGTGCTTCATAATACTTAAGCGTCGTTAAGAGAAACCAGACGTCGATCATTCTTCGAAATTAAAGCACTGTTATCCTAAAATTTGCACAAATTTGTTATAAATGGAGTAATATTATGACACAATTTATTAACTTTTATTATGAGCTCTCACGTCACAGTCTTATGTATTCTCACGTCTAATCGAGAAGAGAGTGTTCCATACCCTGACAGGATTTCCGACACGCTTTTAATTTCACACTTTCCAAGGTCGATCACAACTTATTTCCATCCTCGATATGGTTAGCAATGTTCTGTCCATGATAGGTTTCTGCCATTCTAGGTTGCCGGACTGCTGTTCTACCCGTTGCTCAAAAGTCAGATATGTCCAGGATTGAGCGCTAATGAGATTCAAACTCCTTTTGATAAGTATCACAAAGTGTCCTCATTGGTAACAAGTCAACAAAACACACACAATTCTGTCAAATATGAAGTAATATGAAAATGTCAAGTAACCCTGCCCGCCAAATATGAAGTACTAATCAAACAATACTTTCGTTCAATCCTGGACAAAAGTGATCCACTGGATAAGGAATTATCAAATGGATAGCGCTCCGTTTACATCCTTAGAAGATCCTGGGCCACGCTGTGTTATAAAATTTTCTGATACGCTTGAGCCTTCTCGAGAAACATGCTTGTGAAACTAAGCACTCCACAACGGCGGAACGATAAAGTCAAGCTGTGCAGATATTCAGTTGTTTGTGTTACATGGCATGTATAGGAATTTGTTTTGGTATTTAATGTTGTCTTCTTTCCCAACCTTATGCCTTAAGTTAATTTTTTTCTATCCATCTCTCTTTCTTCTCAGGCTTAGTCCAAACTGTATGTCTACTGTGTTCGCTGTTCATACTTGTCTCGCCCGCGCCTTTAGAAAACGAGATTCGTACCAGGGAAAATGAAAAAGAAGGAAGCCTTCCGCCGATAATGCTTGCAGTGCCAAAGCGTTCAGAAAAAAGAATCCCAGAGAAGAAGAAAACAAAGTGCCCGATGAAGAAGAATAATCGAGAAAAGGAGGAGAGAGAACTCTCTGAAAAAATTGAGCGTCCATTTAACGAAGAAAATGCTGAAGAGTTATTTAGAAGACTTGAAAGCGAGCTTGCTACGAAATTGGCAAAGAAGGAAAGTCATCATGAAGAAAACGGGAAGAAAGCCGCGTCCAGTGACTGGGAGTTAATAGGAAGAGAAGCTCCTGAACAAGATGAACAGATGCTTGAAGAAAAAGATGCCAGAGAACTCGCAGAGGAAAATGAAATGGAGAGGTTTAACACGGAACTGGAAAGAGAGATGGAAGAAAAACTTGCCAGGGAAATAGCTGAGGAGAGGTGAGGAAGAGGAGGAAGAGGAGAGAGAATTCCCTGAAGGAGACGAAGAAAGGTACGAGAGAGAAGAACATGAGGAAAATCCAACGATGAAACGGAAAAGGGAAGAAGAGGAAAACGAGGCCACAGAAGAGGAAATTAATTATAGAAGCATGTTGGCAGATCCAAGTGAAGAGGAGCATCAAGGAGATCTGAGCACGAGCGCTAAACATCCTTCTAAACACATGCGCGAACTAGAGGCTGAGAGGGAACGAGAGCGCTTTGATCACCATGGAAACAAGGAGCGTGAACGTGAGGAGTTCAGAGAGAGGCAGCGACAGCGCGCTCTCGGAAATGGCAGAAAATTTCACGAGAGAGAAATGGAGGGGCGCAAACAGCATCAGGAAATAGATTCACATGGGGAAAGGCGAGAAGAAAGAGAAAGGTTCCGAGTTCGAGCCCGCCGGGAGTAACAGACCGTGATCGTGATGTGATTCGTTAAGTTTGTTGAACAATTTTCCCTGTTTGTCAATATATCTCCAACATTTTTAATCCCCGTCACCACTCAGTATATAAATTAACTTCAGTTTTGTCTGGAACATTGAACAGTTTCCCTGATTCATGCGCTATAAAGAAATGACAGTTTAATCTGTAGATGAATGCTCTCATTAAAATTGGTAAAAGCCGAAAACACAAAAATAGTGAGTCTATCATGTCTATTTGTTATATTTAATTAATGGCTCATCTCGATAAACGTTACTTAGGTCTTCCGATATAGTGCGCTTTCTTAATTCGCGACCAATTTTCTGTCGTATATTCACATTCAGGTTATCACCTAGTTCATTCTCGCACCCTTAATGTTCTCTATCTTTGTAGTCTTGGAGAGTGTAATGAAGATGCTATGTCCCTTTAACACCCATTGCTGATTGATAACTTACTGAATAAGGAGGACCCTCAGTCGTGATCAAAATTGTTATCTCCATACTTATCAATAACTTAACTATAAAACATTGCCCGCTCCTTCACTATCACAGTCATGTGAACAAACGATACAAAAGGTGTTTACTTTCCACAATGATCAACCGCGCTTATCGCCCGTCATCGACTCCTACCGCCTTTTCCGAGTTTCCGAGGAATGCAACAAGCTTCGAACTACCTTTCTAAACCTGGACTATCCTGTAAATTTGATCAATTCTTCGATTAACGAATTTCTGCACAATATCGACAATATTAGTGCGCCTGATGAAGCAAGTGATGGCACCTCTGATATCGTCGTACCGCTACCTTTTAAAGATCAGAAATCAGCTAACTCAGTAAAAAGAGAAATGCAAAATCTGAGCGGAAAAATTGGAGTGCAAATCAAGCCTGTCTTTCAGTCTAAGAAGATCAGCCAAGTTCTCTCCCCGAAAGAGAAGAAGCCTCCCATTGTAAACAATCAGTGCGTGGTCTATAAATTTCAATGTGATCTGTGCGACACAGATTATGTCGGGTACACAACCCGACACTTGCACCAACGCATTGGCGAGCATAAATATTCCGCAAGGAAGACCATGGCCTATCGAAGTCAGATTTGAAGGACAAACAATTCTCTGTTTTGAGAAAATGTAGAACGAAGTTTGACTGCTTAATATTTGAGATGTTGTTTATTAAGGAACTAAAACCTGGGCTAAATACCCAGAAGGACTCCGTTCGTGCTAAATTGTTTACGTGACACTGCGTGCAAATATTACTGCTTTATTTTACTCTCAAAGGATTTATTTTTGTACATTTATGTTCAAATAACTTTTTCTTATTCATTTTGACTTGAAAATGACGTTGAGTAAACGTCGAATCGTCGTCGTCGCTTTTTAAAGTTTTTTGACAGTTTTTTAGAGTTTTTAACCGTGATGGTTTTAACTTTTGTCCTGTCGCAATGTTTTATAGTTACGTTATTGACAAGCCTATTCTCTTACGTACTCCATACTTATCTCTGTTTTTGGTGAAAAAGTTTCTTTGCGCTGCAGAGTGAAGTGTGCCGTCCACCAGCGCAACGCGATAACTGTTTTCTTTGCACGAGAGGTACGGGTTTGCACATTATCACTGACGGATACAATTGCAAACAGTACCACTGAACAGAAAAGAGAAAGAACGGTACTTTTTCAGATCTCTTTATTGTATGACATTAACAGAGTAATGAAGAATACATCAAAGATCAAGTTTTATGACAAGCCCTGATTGTCTTGCACGTCTTCTTTTCTTTTACTCGGGTACTGTGTAGAGAAAGACAGATAGATATCACAAGTGCAATAAAAACGTAGAGCGTCGATAATGGGGCTTTTGAATTCAAGTTGCTTCCAATTTGTGTTCAGTGAGGTGCTTAGATGAAAGTGCATGGTGATTCTGATTATCTAGATTTTTGTAGAAATAAATTTTGCGCTAAGGACCATGAACATGAGGTGTTAAAACAAAGTTCGATTGAAAATACAAAACTAACGAGACAAAAGCATTAGCAAAACCTATCAGTTGCTTCAATTAGGCGCCAGATTTTTTTATGAATGTGAAAATTATTAATTGTGTTTGACTGAGAACGAATTTTTTCAGTAATTTTCACTCAAGAGCAAATTAATACGAGTTCTTTCGTAAATTTCTCAGTCATAATATTTGAGTAATGATATGAAAGCTCCATCCATTAAGGATTTACACTATGCATATTCGTAATATTTCAAAGTTTTTTCAAATTGCATTTGCGCGCGCTAAAGGCTTGTGCAGTTTTGAGAGAATTTTAATATAAGTCACTCGTAGTGTAAATCTTTAATTGCGCAAGCACTCGTGCGATCGCCTATAACGAGTATAATTAATGAGCAGTAAGTTGTTGGTTATTTCATCATCATTACTTATATTAATTTAGATCCTTAGTCGATCATAGATCATGATCTGTTCGAACACCGTCACCACAGAAATTGTAAGATTATGATTACAAGAGATATTATGTAAAGAATTAAAAAAAAAAAAAGTTTTAAAAAAGGAGGAACCCTCGGGGACTCCCACGTTAAATGAACGGGGATGCTGGTCAGAAGTTTTGGAAAACAAAGAACCTGAGAGATACCAAGATCCTGTTTTGTGGGAGTGGCTTGAATTTGTTTCGAACCCTAACATCGAGGTACCAATTCTCAAACAACACATTAAATGGTTTTGACTTATTTTCGGCTCGAAAACCTAAAAGGTACCATAAAAGCTCCTGTGAACCTGATGGGGCCGAACAGCATAAGAGGTACCAAAATTGTTTTTGTAATCCCTCAAAGCCAAGGTATCACGAACACCCCTCGTTCTTTTTGTATGGGAGTCCCCCCCCCCCCCCCCCTGCCCGCTTCGACCCATGAATAACAACTGCACCTTTTTGTGGACGTCAAGGCATTTTCTCCAGATCAAGTTTAGATAACAAGTTTCCATGCCTAGTTTTCTTAGATCTGGTACATTCTAAGAAGGGAGTCGAGAAAATGATCGTGACAAGAGCTTGTTTCTTGCAAGTTTATACTTACTAACAAACTTGTAGACGAAGTTGTGCCATGCTTTACCGACCATGTTGTTATAGCATCCGCCAGGATTGGAACCATACTTATCGTATGTCGCGTCGGCTTCCTCACCGCCCCAGCACTCGCCGTAATACTGCAGTCCAAAGTACTGCTGGCCTGTAAACATTAAAAACAACACACTTGTTCGGAATCATGAGTGTTAAACTAGCACATTGTGTAAAGCACATCAGTTTTTGATAAATCCCTCTAAATGTCCCTATGGAGCTTTCGCTTCGAATTATCCAATCAGAAGTAGCGAACGCACTATTAAGGTTCTACGTCAACTTGTCGTCATCAGGATACGTCAGATTGCTTGGTAACATCTCTTTAGTAAACCGTGGGCTCATTCAGCTTTCCCAGGCATAAGGGTACAGATGTCTTTCGCGTAAGAACAACAATTTGTGTAATGTGGTTTGGCTCCTTGCTCTCTGTCCCAGGTCCATATTGTGTGCACTATATAAAGTTTAAAACGTCAATGACTGCCTAATCTGGTTACGATCCTTGTTAGCAACGGTTTTTCTGAACATCTGTGACAAAATAGTACTCCATCATTGTAACAGCAATGTATGTTGTAGGCTTAACCTCAAGCCTACGGTGAAATACACCTAACTATAGCTAGCTACAGGTAGGCTACCCGCGGCTTATGCCTTGCTATTCCATGTGCTTATAACATGAAGCGAATGTTCGTTTAATTATGCTGCTTTAATAATGCTGTTAAGCTGTTAGCCTGCGTAGCAGATGTTTCCAAAAAACCACATGAAGCGAACGATCTTTTTCTTCTCCGCTCTCTACCCCCTCTTGCTCACCCCTCCCTACTTTTCCCCACTTTTGCTCATCCCAGGCGCACTCGTTCACTGAATCATGCAGTCGCCGGCTTGCTCGCGTACTTGTTTGATCTCTTCGAAAGGAAAGAAAACGGCTGTTACGCAGGCTATTAAACTGTGAAATAATGTCATTGATAATGATTTCGTCTGCTTTTCTGATGAAAAGAAATTCAAAACAAATACATTGATTTAATTATGTGGAAATTCATGCTTGACACCGTAGACTACCAACTTACGTTTGTTCATAGCTTCATCCGCACATTTCTTTACAGTCTTGGACAAGTCAGACCAATCAATAGTCCCTCGGAAGTTCTTCAGCAGCTCGGGCATGGCTCGTGGGCGAGGTCTGTCTCTAAAGCAGCCAACAGGTTCGAACTTAAGATCTAAAATCCGAGAAGGTCCTATTAGTCGTCCGTCCTATAACACTTGTAAGCTGAGTGTAGAAAGAATGTTTTTTACACTATATTTAATTAAATAGAGAGTAATAATATCTAGCTGTAGAACGATACGCTGACGGTAACGAAAGTCTTGGAGTGAACTTAGGCTAGGAGACAAGGAAAATAATAATTTAACAGGTAACATGTTTTATAGAAAACGTATTCTGTCAAGGAAATCGCTTTCACGGTTTTTAGGTGGAATTGAGAGAACGCTGTTGCGTGAATTACCACTTTGAGGAATAACATCCTGGTAAGTTGAGAGTAAAGAGGAGAAGCTTAAGAAATTCCGAGGCCGTATGAATTTGAGCCTGGAGGGTTATGGAGAGTGAAATGAAAGATATTTCCCGGCGTTCACATGAAGTATTAAGTGGTACATATATTGAAAACTTACCCTCAGGAATGGGGTCAAGAGGTTCCTCTGTTGGCTCCAAGGGGTCAACTGGATCAACCGGTTCTAAAACGAAAAGTAAACCCGAAGATGAATGAACTCTGGTGGTCCGGACATGATATGATTGAGAATGTTTTTGGAAAAAAGCGAAATTGGACTTGGAGGGAGAAAAATGCTTAGAAAACAACAACACAGACTGACATAACATTGAACACAGAAATATTTAGGGTTCAACAGTGGAAAAGATCACAGCCGGGGACATCAGATGTGAGAAGAGTCCGAAAGCTCATGGATGTAGTCAAAGCCGGAGGGTTTAGTAAGGCTAAAATGGTGACACCGTACAAAAGCGCGCGATAGAGAGAGAAGAATAAAAACAATGAAAGGCAAAACAAAGTTTACAGCCCTTTAAAATTAAGGACGCTAGGGACGTTTAAGACTGAGAGCGATTAAGTAGCTGAGAGAGTTGATTGAATTTGGATGAAGGCGGCAGTGGAAACCCATGCAAGGCAAAAGAAACATTGGCAAAAAAACACAAAAACAATGAAATAAATGGAAAAGAAAAGAAATTCAAGCGAAAAAAAAGCGACTTAACAGAGCAAGAGAGACAGCAACGAGAAGGAGCGAAAAACAGTAGAATATAAATCTGAAGCTGGACAAAATATGCTGCAGAACTTACGAAAAAAATGATTTAATTCCAAACAGTAACGTTTTCTTTCAGGAAATACTTACCATCCTCGGACTGGAAGTTTCGACAAGAGACCAAAGGAATCAAGAAAAAAAGAATCCAAATTTTCATGATTTAATCTTCCGTAAGTGTACGAGTAGTACCTCCAAGATTAGTAAAACAGCAAAGATTGCTCTTATGTCGAAGACACTGAGTTGGGCCTTTATATATGCTTTTACTAACGTGGGAAAAGGGTTTAAAATGTACCATGGCTATTTGTGAATTTTTGTTCGTTAGTTGATATCAGAGTTTGTAAATATATTTTAGGATAAGTATTGCATCGTTAAATGATTTTTTGCCGAAAAGTAAATACATTAAAGACAATGTGATGGTCCTAGCTTTTGTAAAATAGTTCCCTACGGAATTTGTTTGTTGTAACTCCATTAAGGAATACTGCATTCTCGTTAAGTAACTTTCAAAAGGTGAAGAAGCAGCACTAAAAGTGCAAATAAACATACACCAACAAAGAATGGTTAAAAAGAAAAACAAGTTTGAGCTCGTGTGATCGTGACTGAATTTTCTTCTTCACCGGTTAGACTTATTTGTAAACGGCCTACTAGGTTTTTTTATGGAAATAAATTCGACAATCTGAACCCGAGAAGGCGAGACTAGAAAAATATATTATCATCCGAAAAAAAAACCAAATCGAGAACGAGCTGTTTCCAAGCCCTATACACTTAATTATACACTAGAAGCCATGATCGATCAGGGACCGCCACAACTGAAGTTCGCAACATAGGGAAAATTGTCCTCACACTGCTAAATAGAATGTAACGACAAATTTCATGATTACGCAACGGGTCTGTGCCGCAAACTTTTACCTTCCAATAACACAAGTAAGTCAATATCCACAAAATAAATGCATTACGCTTGTGTCAATAAACGGAAACTTGGTTGAAGATTTTTAATAATGGATACAAGACAAAACTTAAGGATAAAGTGTTAATTCAGTATTTGCTAGTTTTTATTCCTCTTTAAAAGATAGATAGGACCCTGCGCGCGCTCTGATTGGTCAAAAACCCATGTTTTATCAGAGTATAAAACATAGAAAAGGCGTGTTATATTGTTTTGCGCGCGTAAAATCTACATCTTAAAGCAAATGAAGAAGCCTAAGCCGTGTATTATACTGTGATAAAACACTCCGGTCATTTGAGAACACTCGAGAAATGTTGAAAACACTCGCCTGCGGCTCGTATTTTCTACATTTCCCTCGTGTTCTCAAATGACCATCGTGTTTTATCAGTGTAATACACGGCTTAGGCTTCTTTATTTGTTAAATAGAATAAAGTTACAAAATCTAGAGTTGGACGAGAAACAAAGATTTTAACTAGAGAACCAAGGTAAAGTAAATTTTGTAGATTGCCTGAGACCGTCTCGAGACCATTATCTAAAACGGTTTGTAACTTGATCACTTCTTTCCATAGTGCGTTTTAAAAGTAAGTGCAAGTTGCACAGAGACTTCTTATTTTTTTAAATTAAAATAACTGTAATTTAAGGAGGAAGACAGGACGCTTATAGAGCCCAAGGTGGTGACCTTGCATCAGTGATCTATGCCACATATATTAGTGTGTGAAGATTTACTGGTGTGCTTTTAGCAGTACAAAACAAACATTTTTGCCAGAAACTCAAACAGAGTAGTAGTTTAAGTAAGGTTACTGGTCCAATTGGCGTCAGTACTGTACATCTTCGGCTGCTAATGCATTTTAGCTCCTTCCACCACAATTTGAGTCCTTCTCAATAATCCTGCAATTAAGGAGAAAATAGAGACAACAAATTTCAATCTGTAGTTTGTACGCACGGTGTGCATTGAACAAAGACACATCCGTCATGCATTTGCTCCTAATGTGTTGCCCCAATGTCTCAAGAAATGCTACTTGGTGAGCATCACTTCTAGTCCAGTGCATATCTAGAGGAGGGCCCAAGGGGCCCGGCTCCCCTTATTTTGGGTAAAAAAAATCGCAAAAGAAAGAAAAGTCGCAGGGCACGCAAAAAACCGCCCCCCTTAGCTTAGTTCAAGGTCTGAATCCGCCACTAGAATCTTTTCCGAAATTTCTCCAGTAGGGAAACCATAAGTGAGTTACAACTGCTCATGGCTTTCTCTGATACCGTTTTGAGCCAGTGCTAAACAGATAGAGAATAGCGCCAGCCACACTGATTTAAATTTTGTGATTTTCAGCTGAACCTCAGAAAGGTTGGTATCGATAAGAAAAGTTCGGGCCGGAATGCTCGTTGTCTCGCCTTGAGATGTAAATCAAAGATTTTATTCTCACTTAGGGTGTTTAGGACGAAACGACACAATGTTTAGCTGTCAAAGTATCTTTTAGAGAGCAATTTAAGAGATAGCAATTAAAACGCGATTTCATTTCCGTTCTTAGGCTCGACTTCTGCCGGTCTCTCAAGTGCGGTATTCTAGGGCTTCTTTTCTGATTAGCGGCTGATAATCAAGCCTATCCCGTTTTCACTTTTAGAGGTCAAACATAGAGCTCGAATCACGCCCTGATTGGTCTCCTTTAGGGTTTTAAATCAAATTTTCCGATGAGCACCTCGACCTTTTCCTTTAAGTCCCCCCGGAAGTTGGCAGAGCTATCATTGTTCTTTAGACGAATCATTTGGGGAGGACGAGCGTGTGCTATCTGAAAACACACATGAACTTCTTCGGCTTCCGGAATCATAAAGCATGCATTCTATTCATTCAAGTGTTGACACATTATGCCCTTGCCATTTCAAAAGTGTTCCTGCCATGAACTCCGGTTGCAATATTTACTTAAGCTGTGAAATTGCTTCGTCAGGGCGCGAAGACACATACATTTCTGTCAAATCATTGGAACAACCAGACCGCGCCCGATAGAATCTTCCTCAAAACAACAGCAAAAAAAAAAATAAATAAAAAAACGACGGCAAAGATTGCAGGATGAAAGTAGCCGCACATAAGAAAATTGCAACGAACAGCGAGTGAAAGAAGGGAATGAAACGCGGCGAATGATGATTATTAATTTAAGAAAGAGCTGCCGTAATTAATTTTAAACTTTTCACTTAATGTAACGAAATATGCAATATTGAACAGTTTTCGCCCTCACTTGTAATGCTCGTCCTTTAGTCTCGATGGGCAGAAGAAGCACAGTGATTATGCCCAGAACAGAAAATCCGCTGTACAAACTAAGTGAGAGCAGGATAGAATGAGGCATCAGAACCTGAAGGAAAAGAAAACAAATAAACATAACTACATAAAGTAATACAGAGTCATCTACCTTTATAAAAAGTGTTGCGCTTTGTTTGGCTTAGAGAAAAAAGACGCAAAAAATAGTAGTCACTATTATTTCTCTAGTTCCCCAATGGATCAATAAGAATTTCGAAGTGTTGGTTTTTGAGGGAGAGAGGCAGGAAACCACAGAATTGGCAGACCGTCCCTCCCATCATGAGTACGGGTGGGGCGGGGGATAGGGGGGATGAAAATAAACCGAACCCATGTAATCCTGATTCGGCATTAGCTCTAAGAGCACAAATGGGTCATCGAGAGAGCTTATACCAATTACACACTTATTCTTTTAAAAGACAAAATCACACAGTTTCGGAGAAAGAGTTAAATACGACAATAAGTGCAAAGAGAATGGCTTGATAGGGAGATAAAAGATTGAACGGAAAATAAAGTTTATATTTAGTTCGAAGTCGATTCATGAATCGAACCCGCAGATGGCCGCGTCCCGAACATGCCGAATACTGGTAGGCGAAAGCTTATCTTACTATTGATGTTTGTTTACGTTTAATATAAACTCACCATGGCAACAAAAGGAGTTATCATACAGCCTATCCTCGCTGCTCCGGAACATGCGCCTAAGCCTATACCACGCATGCTCGTGGGATACACCTCCGGGGTGTATACATAACCGCACATATCAGCAATACTTATGAACAGACGAGAGCCGTACAAAAACAGCGTGGTCGATAAACGACTGGTGAAAGAAAAGAAAGACAGACAAAAAAATTACGTTATGGACAGCTTTACCAAAAGAAACCAGCCAGTAATGTTTTATTTTTGGGTACAATAAATAATTTGGTGCATGCTTTGAGAGCGAAATGGGAACAAGGGAAGAAATTATGATTCTTCCGAGTACCAGGCTTTTCTTGTGGGGAAGGGAGAAAAACGAACTTCTAGGAAGGGATTTATAAAGGGGCACATAAATTTGCTTTCCAGGTAAGCTCCTTACAATTTGCCTGACAGATCTCTCGTACCCATTCCTACTCCTGAATAGGACGAGAGTTAAAAGAGATGCTGTAAACTGCCCAAGAACCGAACACTAGAACCCAGGTCGCTCAATCCTGACTCTAATTAAGGCTTTTTTTAAGCCAGTATAACCCGAGTCCTTCTTACTTACACCTCTTTTGAAGAATCGACTCTCTCTTCTTTCTCGAAAAAAAAACAAAATACATGGCCAGCGATAACCACCTAATTGTCAGAAGTTGCATGGAAAGAACGTTTGGATATCAATAGGGAGAATTAGTATGTTACTTTTCGATTAAGGCAAGGACTCAGAGAAAGATAAGTTATGCTCACCTTCTTGTACAAATAAATAAAGCTGTTAGGAAAATAGCACTTCCTAAGAAAGCCACAAATTGAACCATTTTTCTACCTATTTTGTCCACCATGAAAAATATAAATACTAATCCTATAAGATAAAAAAACAATAACCACATTCAGTAATAAATTGTATGTTATAGTATCTCTTCCGCCTCACAAATTTCTTTAATCGTGACTTTGGCGAGAAAGCGACTGCGATACCTTTCTGAATTGGTCAGTATATTTGCTGAAAAGTTACCAGGAAGAGTGAGGCAGAAAGAGGGCCGGCGGAAGGAAGGGGTGAATTCAATGTTCTACTTACACACTTCATTTTCTGAGTAAAAACGAATGGGCAGTTAGATCAAGCGATTGATTCATTGATGAATTATTTGTGTGTTCGATTGATTGGAAAGGTAATAAACGATGTAAAAATATATAAATCACTTAGATAAGATCTACAAACGTCTGTCACGAACATAGGGTGTTTTAAACGAATAAACGTTTGGATCAGCCTCTGGGACTGAATTGCAATACGGTTAAGAGTAAACACAAAATTTTTTTACCTAAAAGATCGCCTGACATAACAATAAAGTAATTAGCGTAGTCTTCATAATCTAGCTTTTTACAAGGAGTGGCCACGGGTGAGGCATTATCTGAAGTGTTCGTAGTGCTGGCCCCTTCAGGATTGATACCTGCAATTATACAACAGCACTTATTAACTGATATATGCCAAAGGCATTCGAAGTTATCTGATATAAGGTGACTGCCAACCTTGCCGCTGACGTAGCGTACTCATCTTCACCTCACATTTCGGAAAATTTGAGGTGGCTCCAACTCACCTGAATTAAGGCATGGGTCTTACTTACGTGTGATGTTTTGGACATTTTTTCTAAATTTAGTCTTTTTCCTGAAACCCTGGCCTCTAATTGTTTATTTATATGCAAAATGATTTTCTGCTGACAAGATTTACTCGACTTAAGTGGTCACGTGATTGGCCACGCCCTAAATTGAAAGAAATATAATCATTTAAGTTACAGGATGTAAATGTTTTGTAGTAAAAACTATCGGGATAAGAAAGCGACGTTTCGACCGTTCAACGGTCATTATCAAGCAAAGTGAAGATAGAAATTTACATAAGTACTAATTATATAGTAGAACAAAGAAGTGACAAATGTAAAAAGCATGAAAATGTTAAAAAGCGGGGTATTAAAAACAATAAAAACATACAAGAATAAAACTATTTAAAAAAACTATTTAAAAACTTTTGCACGAATTGAGTCACATTGTACATTAAGACCTGGTCTCAGTTCGTTAATAAAAAACATCTCATAGATGACACAGTCAAACTTGCTGTTGCATTTTTTGAGGATGGTAAAATTTTTAACATTTTCATGCTTTTTACATTTGTCACTTCTTTGTTCTACTATATAATTAGTACTTATGTAAATTTCTATCTTCACTTTGCTTGATAATGACCATTGAACGGTCGAAACGTCGCTTTCTTATCCCGATAGTTTTTACTACAAAATGTTTTAAAAAACCTCTACTTATAAGGATGTAAATGTACAAGAAAACTCTCGTTTTTTCTTTCAAAACCTTTACCTTACCTGGTTATATGTCGTTCTAAACGGGGAATCTGAAAATGTTTTATTCTTTTGTCATTATTTCCTATTTTTGTCAAGTCCTAGTCCCTCTCCAAAGGAAATACGTTGTAATTGAAAGAAAAGAAATAAATCTAAGAAACCCCGATTAATTATCTAAACTTGGTGGTTATAGCCATTCGTATAAATCAAAATTAGTCGAGGATTCCAACTGGAAATACTCGTAAATTTGGATTAAAATTTATATAAACATTTGGGTGTGGCAAGTCACGTGACCAAGCAGCAAAATTCTTGAAAGGGAAAAATTTAAGGCTTCTTTCATATACTTCACTTTATGCAAGTTTATAAGCGATAGCTTAAATATATTTTAAATTAGACCACCCCCTCCAAAATATAGCGGGACCCATTCCTTACTTCACTTGAGAAATCTCCTCATTATTCTAAAATCGCAATGAACTTGAGTCAAGTTACCTCTACAAGGGTCGGCTCTAGAGAACATCTCAGTTGTTATAAGCGCTATTCCATAGATTACAAAGTGGCTACTGAACCTGTAAACAACAGAAACATATGCCAGAGTTACTTAACTATAGGTGCAATAATTATAATATAATAACTATTAATTCAGTGACATCAGAGAATTAAATCAAAAGGCAATCCCGCAAGAGAGTGGCAGGGATGGCTTTGAATTGCCCAAAAGTGGTGATTGAAGGAGGACGGGACACTTATGATGTGAGAAAAGAAAAACACCAATAAAAATAAAAATAAAAACAAATAAAAGTTTTGTTACCTGTTCACCTAATAAAAACTTTTACTTTGGTCCAAACGAATTTAAATATATTAAAGCTACTTATCCCGGTGACTAGACTGCTGTTGTTGTCCGCTTTAAATAGCGAATTGTCCTTTATTGTGCTGGAACCAGTAAATAATTCGACCGACTATGAACACCTACAGTCATACAATACATCGACCGACTGTAAAAGTACAGTATACGTAAAACATCTCTCGCACGAGGTCAGACTCTCGCATATCACGTGATTTTGTTGATGTACATACCGTGCTACATTACATAACGCCACCCTGCCAAAACAGAGTATCTACAGATATGGCCAAGGAACAATTCCACTAAGGATTCAGAAACTGTGTTCATTTAATATGGAAGCAATAGGCTCAAAGACAAATGAAAATCAAGGGCACGAATCAGTCGAGACAATCCGCGACAGGAACACGGTATAAAAAAAAGGTACGAATGTGAAAGAATAGATTACTCACCAAATGATCCATAATAAAATTGTAGATCTTCGAAATTCAGGAGAAAAAAGATCTGTTATTCTTCCTCGGGATATCTGCAAGACAAAGATTAACTGTAGTGAATCTTGTCAGATAACTGGAAATTGTCAGTGCCAAAGAGTTTTCTCCTAGTTGAGGTAGCTACCAGTGGTGCGTTTCTTGGCCATGCATATAAACATACCTCATGTTTTTCTGTAGCGACTAGCTCTCCTGGAGGAAGTTCTTTATTGTTTTCTTTAGCGATTCTCTGTAGAATACATAACGCTTTCTCTGGCTTGCCAGCTGCCATATAGAAACGAGGTGACTCTGGAACGAGCTAAAAACAAAAGTCGAGCAGACGCGGGATATAAAAAAATTCAAAATTAACATAAAATTAATTTAATAGTTTAATAAACGACTCTTCTCCCGATTTTAATCTTTTACACTCTGTTGATTCTTATTGATTTACTATGTTATATATCTGAGTCAATATTTACTGTGATCGAGTTGATTACTTCTCTCTCTGCCTTAGCCGAAGTCCAATGCGAAGAATATCTGCGAGTCGGTTTATGAACAACAGTTCGGTCAAAAATGGTGTTCTCACCTTACTAAAACAAATAAAGAGAAGCAGAGGAAGCGAGGAGATGAAGAACAACCATCTCCAACCCAACGTGGGCATCACCACGAGAGCGACAAGAATCTCCAAGCAAGATCCCACAGACCATGATAACTGTAACGAGAACAAAAGGACTTAAAATGTGGGTAATATTCAAAATGGTATAATGTGTTCTGAGCGCGTTGTGGCCGTTCTCTGCTTTGCAGTGAGTTAGAAGTTGTGTATATGTTTGTGGAAAAAACCGACCGAGGCCGCCTCTCCTTTGGTTATCAGTGTGTAGTACACATATCACGTACATCCTGATATTATGTCCCACCTTGTGCGTGAAAAAAGTTGCTGGTTGTTTGTTGCACGCTACGCGGAACAC
Organism: Platygyra sinensis; assembly: GCA_019787425.1. Lineage (NCBI taxonomy): Eukaryota > Metazoa > Cnidaria > Anthozoa > Scleractinia > Merulinidae > Platygyra > Platygyra sinensis. The sequence goes on from JAHPZR010003980.1 coordinate 49,008, forward strand.
AACTCCTAAAAAATATAAATTTTGGAAACGCTCTCTTGAAAGGGCGCTTTACTTTCAATCTTGAACTGATTTGACGACACAAATCAGCTTAAAAATGCTTCTTTTGGTTAAGGGGGCGATTGAAGCTCAACTAATTTCCACTAAACGCAAACGTAACAGTTCGCGCAGGATATGAGTCTACATTGCTTAAGACACTTCGTGTTGTCAATGAAAGTTTTAAAAGAAATACTTGGCAATTTACCGAAAGAGCATTTAGCGAGACCCCTCTTCGTTTGCTTGGAAGGAACTCAGCCCAAAGATTCATGCTAAGATGAGAAAAGAAACAAGTAAATAGCAAAACAAACAAACAAACAATAAACAGTTGTAAACACTGACAAAAGCAAACAACTATGAGCTCTGCTTATGGCTACGTCCATTGATTTGTTCAAATATACAATGATCACTTTATTATGACTTCCGTTGTTGACACGATCAATGGTAAGATAACTACAATCGAACCTCTGGGCAACCACCTCTTTATCAAAATATCAAAAGTGTCCGAGTCAAATCACAATATTTGGAACCTCTCGTAGGCGACCACCTCTCGTAAGTGACTGCGACCACTTTTTGAGCTAAACGTTTGAAATTTTCTTTTGTTTTTAACTTCCCTGAAGCGACCAAAATGGATAATTAGGTGTTGTAACATTATCGCATTCCTTGCATGCACAAAAAGACTGAAAAAGAACCGAATGTTTTTTCTCGAAATTGACTTAGCATTGCATCGGCATTAGCGCATGGGTCAAGTCTCGGCAGCTATTATGTTCTAGTGGAAACTCTTTTTACTCATTGTGATCTTAACTCTTGAAGGCGACCACCTCCCATTAACGACCACCCAGGCTTGACATTTAGGTTGGTCGCTCACGGGTGGTTCAACTGTGTTTAAGTGGTTCTATGATGCGTCTTACCATTGGGCCACGCCTCCCATTCCTAGTCCCACCACGGTACTGAACACCATGATCCAAAAGTAGTTTGGTGCGAACGTACTCAGCAAGGCACCAACAAAAATAACAACAGTGCAAGCCAATACTTCCTGTGTGAAATATGAATCCATATGCAAGGTGAAGAGAAAACGTTTATTCAAAACATAGCAATCAAACTCTCTCCGCAGAGGCTTCTCTAGTAGGTAGGGATGGGCAAAATCGGAGAGGATTAATTAAGACTGATTGCATCAGGGTAAACTTAAGAAACATCAGCTCGACGTTTTCAAGTTTATATCAATTTATATCAAAGTGTTATTTGTAATGTTTGGAAATCAACCTTCTTTGACTTGTGGCCGAGATTTGGCAAATATAAACCTATTGAAGTTTAGCCTGACTCAAAGTTGACAAAATAAACAAACATACCTAAAATCCCATAACCTAACCCCTTTAAGAGAGTTTAAAAATATAGGATGTACGGAAAATAAGATAACATGAAGGACAGTTACCATCTTTCTACCAAAGTTATCTGAAACATAGCCCCAAATACACGTGCTTATTGTCATTCCAGAGAAAACAGCCTACGGAGAATAAAATCAGGACAAAATAATGATCATAGATGAACATAGAATGAGCGTGATAATGGGAGTCATCTTGCAAAATTGTCCGAATACCAAACGTGTACTGTCCGATGTTGTTTAATTGGCAGTATTCTACTCCGCCCGCCGGTTTTAGCATGTGGGATTCATAAACTGCACCGCTCGACAGTTCTAAAACAGGAAGATCGGTGAGGTGTAGCTCAGACGCAGCGTGTGTGTCAGACCGGTTAATCGACACCATTTGTAGCGCAGGCCCCAGTTGTTCGAAGGCTAGATAACGCTATCCACCGGATAAATCGCTTTCCAGTGATAAGTGTACACAAAACAAACTACGCAATCCACTGGATAGTGATTTATCCGGTGGATAGCGTTATCCACCTTTCATAGAACCTGGGCCAGGCCCTATTCTTGAAATCTAAATGTGTCAATTACTGCTAATTAAGAAATATTGTCAGTTTATTACATGTAAACTCTATGTCCTGATTAACTTATACCAGTGATATACCGTAGTGATTGTTGCTTCTTGCCACGTGGCCAAATTCCATTCACATCGGATCGCAGGGCATACTATGGCTAGTATCGTTACTTCCATCGAGTCTGCCATCTAAAAAGCAAAATCAGAGAGATCTTCGAAGAGAACGACAACCATAGTACTACTTTTGACTTTCAGTTCGCAACATAAAGAGTAGCCTTCGAGCCAAGACTGGCCATAGCTGCCGGAGCTTATCCCGGTTTCTGTAGCATGAAGTGGCTGAGTATTTCTACTTCTCCTGGACGGGATGCTAGTCCATCGCAGGTCACTCCCCACTCCAATTCTTAGGTGCCGGTACCCATTTATACACCTAGGTGGAGAGAGGCACTGTGAGAGTAAAGTGTCTTGCCCAAGAACACAACAGAATGTCCCCGGCCAGGGATCGAACCCGGACCGCTCGCTCCGGAGTCGAGGGCACTAACCATGAGGCCATCCTGCTTCCCACTGTTCGCAACATATCATAACAAAAAATGATCATAAGCGAATCTTGGAGAAGACCTTTACTAAAACTCACCCAAGCCAAGCCGATTACAAGCATCAATTTTACTTGGAAAGGTCCATAACCGATTTTGTCGATGGCTTCTTCCACAGTGTAGGTAGCTTTACTTTCTAAGAGAGAAAATAATTTAGAAGTAGACGGGTTCATGACCAAATTTACCAAAATATCACTGAAAAATAGAAAAAAAAATAAACAGGACCTCTTTCACTCCGTCATCTTTCTTATCATATTGAGGGAATCCTAACAAGCACATTGGTCGAGAGATAAGGTCGAATAAGTACGTACCCTGCTACGCAACCGTGACGCAAAAACAACTTTTTCAATAAACCAAAACCGACGAGTTGTGAAATGTAAATTAGCACATTTGGACCGAAATTTCGACCAATTCGACGGCTTCAAGTAGAAGAAAAGACCTTACGAGCTGCATCGCGAACACACAATTTCGCACTGTTTTCCCTTCCAGATGAACTCCATTTTCCTTTAGTCTGCACTGTACTCTAACAGATCAAACTTTGCAGTGAAACCACTCACCTGCTTGTCCACATGAGCTTAATGCACGAAATTAATCAGGTAATTAATTACTAGACACGGGTTTCTTATTACTGTAAAATCAGTTACCTCATTAGTGTAACTGAGTCCACGCGATCGTCAAAAACCGCGAGTACACTCGCAAGGAACGCGTTGAATCGAGCAGGATTCCACGCGTTACGAGTGCTGTAATTGTTTACGTAATTTTAGGGTAATGCAGAGCCATTCCTTTACTCACCCTGCTCTGAATCGTGTGATATAGTCTCTCCTGGTTCGTCTTGTTCGGCTGTTAGACCTAATTTATCATCTTGAGTTTCCATACTGTGTAAGGTTAATCTCCTCAAAGGAAATCAATGCTTTGCAGTTATCTGAACACGATCACAAGCATCATGGGATCCGCGATATGATTAGCTATTGTTGTGAAATGAAATTAAGCGATCTTTTTCCACGAAAGATAATTGCGTCTTCTGGTCTCTGATTTTCTTGGGAAATAAGCGAGTCACATCGCTAAGTTCCTAGATTCAAAGGATGCTTTCTTCCGATTAATCGACTCGACTTTACGAAGCAGGTACCAGCCTGTTTAGCTTCGACTTCGCAAAGCCATGCATAATTGACGCAGATTATTTTTTCACTTCATATGAACAACATACACGATAAACGATAACCAGTATTCTTCCTCTTAGGTACACTTGACAGGTCCACAGTTCAATCGTTGATCATTGAAGTCATCGAGCTAGTGCCGTGTTCTTACGCTAAACTTTTCTCTCGATATACTCTTTTTACCCAGATGATTGGGATACCTGTGACATATTTGCTGCTGGGGATAACCTAACTGCAAAGGTCACCAGATAGCTACAGCAGATACGAAGAAGCTGAATCGAATACGATCAATTTTAGGACTTGGTGCAGATTTGAAGTACTCTCATTGTGATAACTGGTTGGAATGACTTCTTGAATGATTCCGTGAAGGTATAAACTGAAAGAAAAAACAAATCTTTTGATAGCTGTCCCTTCAAAGACGTCAGTATTACGAAATGCAGCAGAGTAAAGCGAAAAGATGATTTCTTCTTTTGTCTCTGATCTGTCTGTTTACTAAACGATGGACTTAGGTGTTGGTGCACCCTTAAACGGGTTTCATCATTCACTTGTCTAAATTTTTCTACGATGTAGCAGATTTGTTGAGATGCGTACATGGTAAAGGTGTTCGAAAAGCTTATAACATTTTGTGGATGATGTTGCCAAAAGATCTGGATAGTAGTAGACATGTTACAAGTTTACGAAACAGCACAACGCTTTTTTAAAACATGTTTCAACAGAATCTTCTGTCATCTTCAGTACAAAAGAACAAAAAGAAGCATGACAAGGTAAATTATTACAACGAAAGTTTTAAATGAACGTGCGGATAAAGTTGATGATTTAGTGCTGGTGTTCCGTTGAGCAAAAGACCAAAATGCCAATTACGAAGGTAGAATCGTATTTATTGTAACAATTCAATTCGATCTAAAAAAACAAAGAAATCATGTTATAACATAGCGCGCGCGCTAGTCCTATCTAAATCATGAACAAAAATCATGAACAAAATCTTTATGTACGCACGGCCGTGCTCAATAAAATGACGTGTGCAATGACGTGTGCAGTTTCATTTCAGCTGCAAATTTCCGTCGCGTTTAGTGCAAGTTCCTTTGTTTAATTAAGTTTCGGCAATGTGAAGATTATTCTGAACAATTCTAACCCTACTTCGAGCCTTTGACTTTTGCCCGGCAAAGATGTTTACTTCGACGTGAGTATTTTGACTTTGCTTGTCTACATTTTCATTGAGTATTTGTACTTTGTTTGGCTACGTTTTCATTATAATCTTAATTCGAAGAAGCGAATTTTTCATTGACAATTTTAGAGACCAGGTTAAGCGTTTTCGTTCAGCTGTTGCTTAACTGATTGTGGCGTGTTATGATAGTAAAGACCTTTGTTTTCCTCAGTTCACCGTGCATCGTGAGAACTAGTTGTAGTCAATCAGAAATAAAACATGTCAGTTTAGCGCCCAAGTTGTTGTTGCTATGTTATAAAAGAATTGGTTCATGCTTTTAGCTGTGCGTATATCGAGTTATGGATGCACTTGGGAAGTTTGGAGAGCACTCAAGAAGCTAGAGTTGCTCTCGGCTGCGCCTCGAGCAACTCTTACGCTTCTTTCGTGCTCTCCAAACTTCCCGCGTGCATCCATAACTCGATATACGCACGCTAAGCATGAACCATTCTTAATTGGCACGCCGGCTTACAAGTGCAAAAACAACGGAAAATTACGTAAACTGAACTTGCAAATCACTAAAAACTTACTCTTGACGGCATCCGTACCTGACTTCTGAACTGTTAGCATTCTGGTTAGCAATAACTGAACTGGTTAGCCATAACTGGTGAGGCGCATTGGACTGATCACCGTTGTGTGTTTGCCGTACAACTGACACTCTCCAAAATTACTATACTTTAAACTAATGGATTACGCAGACAAGCATCATTGCGATACGATTGTAAATTCAAATACAGCACGCGCGGCAGACATAACGTAAACAGCGCGCGCGTTAAACTTAACAAATTCGGAAAAACAGAATGTTCCGAAACAGAAGGTGCTTTTCAATGAATATAAATAGCTTCTTGTACTTAAGCTGGAAGGTGGTGATGCCGTTGATCTAGAAGCTGAAACAGCCGTTAGAGCAGAAGTGCCGGCATTGCTGAAATTTTGTAAGTGTTTCTACAGTCAATTGAGCATCTTGCGCACGCTATATATTCAACTCTGTACTTTAATGAACAGAGATGACAAAGGTTTCTGTTTGGAAATTTTGTTTGCTAAAACACGCTGTGCTGTTTCTTAAAATAATGATATTTTTATAGTAAAACAGGAAAAGGCAATTTTAAATAAAAAGTACATAATGAATATTTCAAAAGAGTCCTTGTTGCCAGAACGATCGAAACGTGTAATCGAGCTTCACTGTTTTTTGGGGGGAAGCTGTTTGCCAGACTTTCTAAAGATTTTTTTTTGCTTCTCTCCTAGTTAAAATCATCCTCATAACGCCTTACAATTCCTTACTAAGCTTCTCACATCTGCGATGAACTGGGACTACTAGGGGTGACTGGCTAAAAATGCACCTTCATAAGTTCGGACCCAGTGATCATAGCCAACACATGAAGGAGCCTTTCGATAAGCATACCCCGGGGAACGGACGAACGTTACATTTTCCGGCTTTACCACACGCAAAGGCAAAGTGCTGTATAAAATAACTGTGCATTAAGAAATGAATGTAAGATTTTTCGTTTTATTTTGTGTAATCATGTCTAATTGAGATAGACTTTTAAACACTTATGCTCCACAA
>JAHPZR010003981.1:0-30000 GCA_019787425.1 Platygyra sinensis
TGCGATAATTGTCTTGTGGCGGGACACATGGCCATGTTGTGCTCCAAGCAGAGCTATACTGCAAGATTGTTGGATGTAAGATAGGTAATCGAAAACATTCTACATTATTACATCCAAAGAATGAAAAACCAGTCAAAACAGAACGTTCATCACTATCTGAGACCCAGTCAAGCAACACGGAGAATAAGAACCAAAATGGCAAAGCACGAGGTTGTTTCACCGAAGTGATTGCAGGTGAAGGAATGTGTAGTGCGACTGGGGCCGGAGCATCAGCTACAGGACTTGCCATAGTTTCAGTTAATGTCAAAGCTAGGGGAAAGGAGAAGATGGTTCAAACCTATGCGTTTCTGGATCCAGTGTCGAACACTACATTTTGCACTGACAAGTTGCTATATGATGTCTGGGTGCAACAGGTAGAAAAGCGACGCTGTTTTTAACTACCATCAATGTTAAGAGTGAGAGTCTGGTGGTCAATTTGGAAGTTTCTGATCTGCAAGAACGGACGTAATGTCGTTGAACTGTCAAGTGTTTTCTCGAGAGTGAAGCTCCAGTCACAGTTGATGACATCCCGGTTCAAAGTAATGTGGAAAGGCGGCTCTACCTGAAAGACATCAATTTACCTTGTATCGATGCCGACATACAATTTCTTATAGGCAGTTATAGGCAGTGATGCGCCCAACGCTCTTGAGTCTTATGAAGTGCAGAGATGTTAAGATGGTGGTCCATATGCTGTGTGAACACTGCTAGGATGGACCATCAATGGCCCACTTAGTAGGGTCATTCACTACGATGATCACTCTTCACGTCATCTACAGTCGCAGTTCAAATATGAATTATTTCATATATACTTCATATCATTTTACTGCACAGGAAGATATGAACTCAATAAACTGGCCTCGCTTCCGATGTGTGGCTTCATAGCTCAGTTGCTCCTTTTCAATTGCTTAAACTGGAAAGTTCACTGCGATGATCACTCTTCACTTCATCTCACAACCGCAGCTCAAATATGAATTATTTCATATATACTTCACTTCTTTTCACGACGCGGGAAGATATGAATTCAATAAATTGACATTGCTCCCAATGTGTGAGTCCATAGCTCAGTTGGTAGAGCATAGCACCGGTATTCGCGGAGGTCACGGGTTCGAATCCAGTTGATGCCTTGTTTTTTCAGGCTTCTTCTTCTCAGTTACTTAAATAGGAAAATTCACTGCGGTGATCGTTTTTCACTTCATTTTGGTAGGCCAAGTAAGTCAAGCCGTACTACAAACCAGTCTCATCCTGTCTTGGACCAGCAGTTTAAACTAGGACTAAACCCCTGCACCTCCCTTTGGGTGTCGGAGAATTTTATCTTATTTGAAAAATTCTTTTTTAATCGTTTGCAATGTAGAAGTTGATGAATGCATGATCGGCAACCATGACTGTGACATGAATGCAAACTGCTCCGTGTTCAGGTAAACTGTCTTTAATTCAGTTAGTCCAGTCCCTGAACTCTCCTTTTTTACCGCCCTCTATAGGGGCTGAACCCGGACGGGCGAAAAGAGAGTCCAGGATAACTTGCATGCCCATGCTCAGAACCAACCAATCAAAAATTACTTGGTCCCGACCACGCTGATCGCGTCAATGTGTCGCGCAATGCCTTTTTCAGCTCGCGCTCTGAAAAATAATTTTTCTTTGACGGTAATATTATAGCAGGAAACATAAAAACGTGAAAATCGAAATATTGTTTATCGTGGTCTGTACTCTTATCGACAACGAGAACGCGTCATTTCTCATTTCCCAAACATTTTTTGTGTATTGTTTCTGCATATTGAGAGAGTTTGCAAAATATTTTGAAAGGAAAGTCTGACGCGTACAAGTAGTTCGTTTGCATGATGCAGCGCGTGCACTTTCAAGTCCGAGTCGGTGTTTTCAATTGTCAACAAATCTTGGCAAAGATTTCTTTCGTTATCTTTGACATTGTGATAAAAACTCGGCAAATCGAATGTGGTTTAGCGTGGCACTGGTGAAATTACGCTGATTTGGGATTGATTGACACGTTTTTAACTAATCTGAATGCAGAAATTGTTGCTGGTATATTATTATTCAGAAAATCCCCTCACAAGCCAAATCTGGATAGTACTTCCAAATATGGTTTTCCCCCGATTTGGAGGGAAAAATGGCGGCGTTCTGAGCATGCGCATGCAAGTTATCCTGGAATCATTTTCGCCCGCCCGGGTTCAGCCCCTATAGGGGGCGGGAAGAAAGGATAGTTCTGGGACTGGACTATACTTCAGGCCCGGGTTGTTCAAAGGATGGATAACGCTATCCACTGGATAAATCACTATCCAGCGGATAGCGTGGTTTGTTTTGTTAACAGTTATCCACTGGATAGCGATTTATCCGCTGGATACCGTTATCCAGGCTTTGAACAACCGGGGCCAGAACTGATTACTGGAGTTGCCCGACTAATAATAGGTAGGTTTACCAGTAGGGGACCATATGTTGTTATGCATGTTCACTTGCCTCATGGCGAATCTTTAATAACTAGGCTATCTAAAAGATAATAATGCTGCGGAACATTCTGTTGTTAGTGAAATATTTTATACACAATGACTCATCTATAGCAGCGTGTTGCAAGACTTTGCATTAACATTTATTTCTCAAAGTAGTGCCAAATCGTGAGGAATCTGTCCTTGGGTACATCAACTTCATGTATTATAACACATCGATGGCGAGGTGTAACAATTAATCAGGGATCGCGACAAAAAAGCACATAGTGATCTACATTTATGTCTGGACATAAAACGGTACACATCACTGAACCTCCCTTTTACTACTGATTGTGAAAATCGAAAGATGTGGAAATTGCAGGAGCAGAAATCTAACTAATAAATTCTGTGTTGGTACGCTTTAAATGTGTTTACAATGTTGACAGACCGTGCCGAGGACGCGTCTGTCGCAATGTGTGAAAATGCTCTGCAAGCTTTAGCCTAAGTTCATGTTCAGATGTCTGAGGTGTAAAGTAATAGGTCGCAACATATATGAAATTAGTGTGTTCTCCGGTTTCTGTTTGTTTAAATTATTCTACAAGCTTCCGTAACAACGATTTCTCTTCGTTTGAGAATTACACCAAGGACTGGCAAGACTGCGGCTAAGAAATGACATACTAAGTTCAAAACTGAGACGTCACATTTATTCGTCCGAATTCACAAACTTTCACATACTGCATTAAAAAAAACGCAAGAGTTATGAAAGTCAAGCACGATCTCCTTCGCATCTCTTTGCAGGCAAATCCGCAGAGCAAGACATAACCACCATTAAACCTTTCTCACTGGAATCCACACGAGAAGATGACGTGACATCTTCGTGCAGTCCGTGACGCCGCAGTGCACCCTGGTAAAAAGTGGCACAGTGCACTCTGGATAAACTAGTAATAGTTATCACTAAAGCTGCCCCCGCTTTCTTTTATTTCTGCTCATTGAAACAATAATATTGAACGTTGTTGTTCTAGTCAGATAGTAAAAAAAAAACAATTGTCTTGATAAGAATATATTTTGACGTGACATCTTGGCCTCGCTACGAACTGAAGTGGTGTCCAGAGCACATGCACAATGTGCTGAACGCGATCCAGATCCAGAAACCAAACACTTGTACTTGATAGCCTAATAAATTCTAAATAAAACGAAAATGCCATAAGCTATAATGTAAGAATAATACAAGAATATTTTCAGCCTAAAATCGGCAGAAAAATAAGAATATTCAGTCTGGGCCGGAAAAATAACATCCTTAGAAAAGAAAAGAGTGTACGAGTAAACGTATCTCGAAAGCACAACAGAAGTGAAATGTAAACAAAAGTATCGCGTTACAGTCGCCATATATCCAAATTAGAGTCAAGCTTTTTGTCCTCAATGAAAACGCCGCAAAACATTTACATTTGGATCCCTGCCGTAAGATTACTCAGTGAAAATAAGCCATCCAAATAAACGAGATGCCAAAGGAATATTTCAAACTTTATTCCTCCAGAGCTAACATTTGAGAGAACCTAAAACATATCTTGCAATATCAAGAGAAAAAAACTGGCAAAAAAACAGAGGTGTCAAACTCTGCAAATTACAAGCGGATAACAGCGGAAGCCACAGAGAAATATGACCTCTAACGGCTTTACTCTGACGAAATGTCTCCCTGAAAACACAGGATTAGTGCTTAGCGAAATATTCAAAGATCCTCCGATGGTACCATACAAAAGGGGCAAAACTTCCTAAGCGGCTACTACACGTGAATGGGAGTCGCACAGGCCTGTCACCTTATTGTTATCCTTGGGTAATTCTGACGATCGGAAGGTACTATACTGATTCAGCTATTTAGTCGCAAATGAACCACACTGGCCTCGAATTTCGATCTAGTATACTTCAGGACTCTCTGAGCTGTTTTCCCCCCAAAATCTATCTTCAGGATCTCTGAAAGCGTTTTCAATTTGTTTCATAATCTCGGTCATAATCTCGGCCATTTTGAAGCGAACTTATTTGATCGCGCTGAAACAGTAATGGAGGCCGGCAAATACAAACGCTTTTCAGGGACGCTTGAACTCGAGATCTGAACCAAGGACAAAGCTCGTGGCAAAGACGCCGATCCCGCAAGTCCTCGCGCCCGTGTCCCTTTGCTGGCCTCCCATGAGCGTTTGCGGGAAAAACGTCGATACCTTGCGGGCGTGCAAGCGATCAAATCGAGATTTTTTGCGGTTATATACCGGAAATACCTACATTCTCTCTTCTTCTCTCTCTATTACGCGAGGAGTCCTAAGGTGCCTCCTCGGGTTTTTGGCCCTCTGGGGCCAAAAACCCTGCGGGGGCAATTACTCTTTACCAGATTGCATTGTGGCAATGAATTCTGGTAAAAAGTGATGAATTCGTAATCCCTTCTATATATATCCGTCTTAAATCCTGATTATGTTGCTGCTGCTCGCTCGCTACTCTCGCTCCGCAGCAATAACGATAATCTTTACAGAGAAATAATAATAAAAAAATAAAAAATGTAACAACTTTTGAACGTTTTGCGTGCAGACCGTTATTATATGAGTGAGAAAGTCACTTCAGAGTACGTCAATTAATATTTTTTCATTTAGACTGCAGGACAAACTAACGTGTTCATAATTCCATCATATTATAAATGACCAACCGTATGAAAGCTCGAGCAAATGTGTGCTAACGGATTGGCTTAAAATATTTTTATATGCAAGGTAGTATTCAAGGGTATAACACCAGATATGCTTCGAAACAAAAGTTATATAAACCTAAAGAGCGAACTAATATATATATCCACCAGATAGATAGAGAGATATATATATATCCACCAGTCAACCCAGCTTTTCTAAAGGCAATGCCAGCAAATGCGACAACAATCATTATGTTATCATCAGAAAACAAAGAACTAAGAAATTTTGGAAAGTAACCACTCTCCATTCATCTGGGGAGAAATTTGCAGTAGAATCCACATGAAATACACGTGAAGGCTATAGTCCTGAGAGATTCATGGCTTAAATCAAGTGCTTCCCTTATTGCTCTTCAATCCGATGGATTACAAGAGCTTTCAGTGAATCCATCTTCCGAGTCAACTCCGAGTCACCGGTCAGCGGTATACCTTTCAGAGGTCAGATAAGGCAAGTTGTAAGTGCGTTTTTTTTTTCAAATCATATGCACATCTTCAATGAGTTTACATATGGTTACATATGCGTAATCACTGTTCTTTACTCATGAATTAGTAACAAAATCTTTAACTTTGATTTCTGTAAAGATGGAAAGGACAGCGAGGAAAAGCTCAACCTCAAGGTAAGATTGAGTCTCTTGTGTACAACTTTGTGTATCTCTTACCCTAACCTGCGATCAGGCGTCCCTTATTCTTTTTGTCGCGGCGGGAAGGTACGCCTGATACAATTACTTGACTATTTGTCTGTTGCTAGTCCAGAATCTGGACTTTTCTCTGATTGGTCAAGAAACAAAAGGTAATTATAGAACTAAGCCATGATTGGTTACCTGTGTGGCAGTGTGATTTCCGGTCAAAGAAATGCCGCGAGCTGATGGCGACTGATTAGGCGAGCGAAGAGAGCGAGTTTATGTCAGCTTTAAATCCTTCTCTTGAGAGTTTTGTTCACAAAACTCTCAATGATGAACAAATATAATGCTTTCATAGAATCGTATGCCATGGGAGATATGTTTTGGCCGTGCTACCGACGGACCATATGGGCAGTATTCAAAAACCACCGTTGCTTTTTGTTGGCTTACAAAGAGGAACGGTACCTTAACCAATTGACACGCTAGACGAACAAGGATAGCATTTTTTGTTCTGCCTCTGAAACTTACTCATTTACGAACGAAACAGGAGGATGCGTTTTACAAAATTAACTATATTTTACTCGGCCGTACTGTACAGTACTGTATGTAAATTCACGCTGTTCGTGCCTTGTGCAATTCCCGCCCACGAAGCGACTTCCGGTAATTCCGATTGATTCATTATCTGATGGCATCGCCGACATTCTCGCTGACAGATATTTTAATTAGGGGGCGGCAGACGAATAGTCAAGTAATTGTATCAGGCGTTCCTTCCCGCCGCGAAAAAAAAGGACGCCTGATCGCAGGTTACTCTTACCCCTGTTATGAGCTTTTCTCCAAGGAAGTTATTTCAATAATAACTAATGTCAATAATAACTCTCTAAAGCTCTCCGAATACGTGGACGACCTGACTATCAAAAGCGACGAAAAGATCAACTTGGACGTGATAGTCTGTTGTTTATTTCTTAGCCGGCCTGTTCTGTCGAGCTTTTCTCAAACGAAGTTAAGCTTGTGTCACTATTTTTTTTACTCTCTACAGCTCCCCGAATATGTGGTCGATCTGACTTTCAACAGGTAAACTCATTCTTTTTATGATTCGCGTCGCGCATCGCGAGTTGTTGTTAGTGCGTGAAGTATGCCTCGCTGAAATCACCAAAGATGACCGGAAGATAACGTGTGATGCTCAATGGACACTAATGGTATATGTATGACCGCGCATACTGTGACACATCCCACAAGAATAAAGAAGGCAAAAGCTTCACAGTCCCAAGAACATTTCATTATTGCTTGAAATGGGAATGTCAGTGGAAAGCCCCACGTGACAGCTCCACCACAGAGCCTCCACGTGTATTTCATGTGGATTCTACTGCAAATTTCTCCCCAGATGAATGGAGAGTGGTTACTTTCCAAAATTTCTTAGTTCTTTGTTTTCTGATGATAACATAATGATTGTTGTCGCATTTGCTGGCATTGCCTTTAGAAAAGCTGGGTTGACTGGTGGATATATATATATCTCTCTATCTATCTGGTGGATATATATATTAGTTCGCTCTTTAGGTTTATATAACTTTTGTTTCGAAGCATATCTGGTGTTATACCCTTGAATACTACCTTGCATATAAAAATATTTTAAGCCAATCCGTTAGCACACATTTGCTCGAGCTTTCATACGGTTGGTCATTTATAATATGATGGAATTATGAACACGTTAGTTTGTCCTGCAGTCTAAATGAAAAAATATTAATTGACGTACTCTGAAGTGACTTTCTCACTCATATAATAACGGTCTGCACGCAAAACGTTCAAAAGTTGTTACATTTTTTATTTTTTTTATTATTATTTCTCTGTAAAGATTATCGTTATTGCTGCGGAGCGAGAGTAGCGAGCGAGCAGCAGCAACATAATCAGGATTTAAGACGGATATATATAGAAGGGATTACGAATTCATCACTTTTTACCAGAATTCATTGCCACAATGCAATCTGGTAAAGAGTAATTGCCCCCGCAGGGTTTTTGGCCCCAGAGGGCCAAAAACCCGAGGAGGCACCTTAGGACTCCTCGCGTAATAGAGAGAGAAGAAGAGAGAATGTAGGTATTTCCGGTATATAACCGCAAAAAATCTCGATTTGATCGCTTGCACGCCCGCAAGGTATCGACGTTTTTCCCGCAAACGCTCATGGGAGGCCAGCAAAGGGACACGGGCGCGAGGACTTGCGGGATCGGCGTCTTTGCCACGAGCTTTGTCCTTGGTTCAGATCTCGAGTTCAAGCGTCCCTGAAAAGCGTTTGTATTTGCCGGCCTCCATTACTGTTTCAGCGCGATCAAATAAGTTCGCTTCAAAATGGCCGAGATTATGACCGAGATTATGAAACAAATTGAAAACGCTTTCAGAGATCCTGAAGATAGATTTTGGGGGGAAAACAGCTCAGAGAGTCCTGAAGTATACTAGATCGAAATTCGAGGCCAGTGTGGTTCATTTGCGACTAAATAGCTGAATCAGTATAGTACCTTCCGATCGTCAGAATTACCCAAGGATAACAATAAGGTGACAGGCCTGTGCGACTCCCATTCACGTGTAGTAGCCGCTTAGGAAGTTTTGCCCCTTTTGTATGGTACCATCGGAGGATCTTTGAATATTTCGCTAAGCACTAATCCTGTGTTTTCAGGGAGACATTTCGTCAGAGTAAAGCCGTTAGAGGTCATATTTCTCTGTGGCTTCCGCTGTTATCCGCTTGTAATTTGCAGAGTTTGACACCTCTGTTTTTTTGCCAGTTTTTTTCTCTTGATATTGCAAGATATGTTTTAGGTTCTCTCAAATGTTAGCTCTGGAGGAATAAAGTTTGAAATATTCCTTTGGCATCTCGTTTATTTGGATGGCTTATTTTCACTGAGTAATCTTACGGCAGGGATCCAAATGTAAATGTTTTGCGGCGTTTTCATTGAGGACAAAAAGCTTGACTCTAATTTGGATATATGGCGACTGTAACGCGATACTTTTGTTTACATTTCACTTCTGTTGTGCTTTCGAGATACGTTTACTCGTACACTCTTTTCTTTTCTAAGGATGTTATTTTTCCGGCCCAGACTGAATATTCTTATTTTTCTGCCGATTTTAGGCTGAAAATATTCTTGTATTATTCTTACATTATAGCTTATGGCATTTTCGTTTTATTTAGAATTTATTAGGCTATCAAGTACAAGTGTTTGGTTTCTGGATCTGGATCGCGTTCAGCACATTGTGCATGTGCTCTGGACACCACTTCAGTTCGTAGCGAGGCCAAGATGTCACGTCAAAATATATTCTTATCAAGACAATTGTTTTTTTTTTACTATCTGACTAGAACAACAACGTTCAATATTATTGTTTCAATGAGCAGAAATAAAAGAAAGCGGGGGCAGCTTTAGTGATAACTATTACTAGTTTATCCAGAGTGCACTGTGCCACTTTTTACCAGGGTGCACTGCGGCGTCACGGACTGCACGAAGATGTCACGTCATCTTCTCGTGTGGATTCCAGTGAGAAAGGTTTAATGGTGGTTATGTCTTGCTCTGCGGATTTGCCTGCAAAGAGATGCGAAGGAGATCGTGCTTGACTTTCATAACTCTTGCGTTTTTTTTTAATGCAGTATGTGAAAGTTTGTGAATTCGGACGAATAAATGTGACGTCTCAGTTTTGAACTTAGTATGTCATTTCTTAGCCGCAGTCTTGCCAGTCCTTGGTGTAATTCTCAAACGAAGAGAAATCGTTGTTACGGAAGCTTGTAGAATAATTTAAACAAACAGAAACCGGAGAACACACTAATTTCATATATGTTGCGACCTATTACTTTACACCTCAGACATCTGAACATGAACTTAGGCTAAAGCTTGCAGAGCATTTTCACACATTGCGACAGACGCGTCCTCGGCACGGTCTGTCAACATTGTAAACACATTTAAAGCGTACCAACACAGAATTTATTAGTTAGATTTCTGCTCCTGCAATTTCCACATCTTTCGATTTTCACAATCAGTAGTAAAAGGGAGGTTCAGTGATGTGTACCGTTTTATGTCCAGACATAAATGTAGATCACTATGTGCTTTTTTGTCGCGATCCCTGATTAATTGTTACACCTCGCCATCGATGTGTTATAATACATGAAGTTGATGTACCCAAGGACAGATTCCTCACGATTTGGCACTACTTTGAGAAATAAATGTTAATGCAAAGTCTTGCAACACGCTGCTATAGATGAGTCATTGTGTATAAAATATTTCACTAACAACAGAATGTTCCGCAGCATTATTATCTTTTAGATAGCCTAGTTATTAAAGATTCGCCATGAGGCAAGTGAACATGCATAACAACATATGGTCCCCTACTGGTAAACCTACCTATTATTAGTCGGGCAACTCCAGTAATCAGTTCTGGCCCCGGTTGTTCAAAGCCTGGATAACGGTATCCAGCGGATAAATCGCTATCCAGTGGATAACTGTTAACAAAACAAACCACGCTATCCGCTGGATAGTGATTTATCCAGTGGATAGCGTTATCCATCCTTTGAACAACCCGGGCCTGAAGTATAGTCCAGTCCCAGAACTATCCTTTCTTCCCGCCCCCTATAGGGGCTGAACCCGGGCGGGCGAAAATGATTCCAGGATAACTTGCATGCGCATGCTCAGAACGCCGCCATTTTTCCCTCCAAATCGGGGGAAAACCATATTTGGAAGTACTATCCAGATTTGGCTTGTGAGGGGATTTTCTGAATAATAATATACCAGCAACAATTTCTGCATTCAGATTAGTTAAAAACGTGTCAATCAATCCCAAATCAGCGTAATTTCACCAGTGCCACGCTAAACCACATTCGATTTGCCGAGTTTTTATCACAATGTCAAAGATAACGAAAGAAATCTTTGCCAAGATTTGTTGACAATTGAAAACACCGACTCGGACTTGAAAGTGCACGCGCTGCATCATGCAAACGAACTACTTGTACGCGTCAGACTTTCCTTTCAAAATATTTTGCAAACTCTCTCAATATGCAGAAACAATACACAAAAATGTTTGGGAAATGAGAAATGACGCGTTCTCGTTGTCGATAAGAGTACAGACCACGATAAACAATATTTCGATTTTCACGTTTTTATGTTTCCTGCTATAATATTACCGTCAAAGAAAAATTATTTTTCAGAGCGCGAGCTGAAAAAGGCATTGCGCGACACATTGACGCGATCAGCGTGGTCGGGACCAAGTAATTTTTGATTGGTTGGTTCTGAGCATGGGCATGCAAGTTATCCTGGACTCTCTTTTCGCCCGTCCGGGTTCAGCCCCTATAGAGGGCGGTAAAAAAGGAGAGTTCAGGGACTGGACTAACTGAATTAAAGACAGTTTACCTGAACACGGAGCAGTTTGCATTCATGTCACAGTCATGGTTGCCGATCATGCATTCATCAACTTCTACATTGCAAACGATTAAAAAAGAATTTTTCAAATAAGATAAAATTCTCCGACACCCAAAGGGAGGTGCAGGGGTTTAGTCCTAGTTTAAACTGCTGGTCCAAGACAGGATGAGACTGGTTTGTAGTACGGCTTGACTTACTTGGCCTACCAAAATGAAGTGAAAAACGATCACCGCAGTGAATTTTCCTATTTAAGTAACTGAGAAGAAGAAGCCTGAAAAAACAAGGCATCAACTGGATTCGAACCCGTGACCTCCGCGAATACCGGTGCTATGCTCTACCAACTGAGCTATGGACTCACACATTGGGAGCAATGTCAATTTATTGAATTCATATCTTCCCGCGTCGTGAAAAGAAGTGAAGTATATATGAAATAATTCATATTTGAGCTGCGGTTGTGAGATGAAGTGAAGAGTGATCATCGCAGTGAACTTTCCAGTTTAAGCAATTGAAAAGGAGCAACTGAGCTATGAAGCCACACATCGGAAGCGAGGCCAGTTTATTGAGTTCATATCTTCCTGTGCAGTAAAATGATATGAAGTATATATGAAATAATTCATATTTGAACTGCGACTGTAGATGACGTGAAGAGTGATCATCGTAGTGAATGACCCTACTAAGTGGGCCATTGATGGTCCATCCTAGCAGTGTTCACACAGCATATGGACCACCATCTTAACATCTCTGCACTTCATAAGACTCAAGAGCGTTGGGCGCATCACTGCCTATAACTGCCTATAAGAAATTGTATGTCGGCATCGATACAAGGTAAATTGATGTCTTTCAGGTAGAGCCGCCTTTCCACATTACTTTGAACCGGGATGTCATCAACTGTGACTGGAGCTTCACTCTCGAGAAAACACTTGACAGTTCAACGACATTACGTCCGTTCTTGCAGATCAGAAACTTCCAAATTGACCACCAGACTCTCACTCTTAACATTGATGGTAGTTAAAAACAGCGTCGCTTTTCTACCTGTTGCACCCAGACATCATATAGCAACTTGTCAGTGCAAAATGTAGTGTTCGACACTGGATCCAGAAACGCATAGGTTTGAACCATCTTCTCCTTTCCCCTAGCTTTGACATTAACTGAAACTATGGCAAGTCCTGTAGCTGATGCTCCGGCCCCAGTCGCACTACACATTCCTTCACCTGCAATCACTTCGGTGAAACAACCTCGTGCTTTGCCATTTTGGTTCTTATTCTCCGTGTTGCTTGACTGGGTCTCAGATAGTGATGAACGTTCTGTTTTGACTGGTTTTTCATTCTTTGGATGTAATAATGTAGAATGTTTTCGATTACCTATCTTACATCCAACAATCTTGCAGTATAGCTCTGCTTGGAGCACAACATGGCCATGTGTCCCGCCACAAGACAATTATCGCACAGTCCTCTACTACGCACAAACCTAATTCGCTCATCAACTGACTTTCCTCTGAATAGATCGTTTTCACTGTCACGCAATAAAAAAATTAATCGAAAACCACCCAGTGGAAAAAGCCAAGAAATCGTGATGTTGTAGAAGTTAAATAAAGAAGACACTTCTCCAAGTTTTAGGCCTGTGCGTTTCCCCAAACTTCAGATATTTGTCGAAATGTTTCGCAGAAATTTACAGAGCCCAGTATGAAAACGCCATGTTGGTGCACATCTGTGGTGCACCAATATGGCGGCCGGAAAATAGTGTCAACATCTAGGCGAGTGATCATCTGTAACTAAGTAAGTAACTTTATTTCAACTCGGGTTGATGAGGCTGATTAGGCCCCTAGCAAATACATGCTAATATGCCGAGAAAAGTAAAATAAAAAAAAAATAATAAGAAGAAAAAAAATAATAAATGCATACATACATGATCAATTAGTAACTAACAATCTAACTATATCAATAAATATACAATTCTAAATCTTAATCTGTACTAAACAAACAGTTATTTCCCTAAGCACTTTTCCTAATACTTTAACTTCTTAAAATTAAGGTTCAAAATCATGAGATAGGAATATATTTTTCAACAAACTCGATAGTCGCCTTGTATTACGCACCGCCATAACTCAGAAATTCAAACTGCTCTGATTTCCAAACGACGCACGCTATTGAGCTTTAATATTGCAAGCAGTTATAAATTTACCGCCTCTTATGCCTGATGAGGATAAAACTGTGGTGGATCTTAAGTTTTGGATTTTAGAACATGATGACGACACGTGAAAGCGATCTATAGTTGCAGCGTGACAGCCGATGACTCTCTTTACACAATGGGCACTTGACATTCGACTTGTTCAGCACAAGTTCAGTGTTGTCCTTAGGTGGGTCAGATGTACCTTCCGGGGTAGTTCCTTGGGTCGTTGAAGCAGAACCTTTGTTCTCCTTTCCTGGTTTTCTGTGTCTTATTTTGCAACCAGCGCTCACACCATTGTTCTTGTCGTCATTCGAATGGATGTTCCCAAACTCTGGGTGGTTGGCGATGCTAGCCTTTGCTTCAACAAATTCTGCAATATCTCCGATAATGACTTCTCTCTTCAGATCCTCAGTGATGTAATCATCCTTTTCTTTCAATCTCTGTCTTAGCCACAGTGGACCCCTTCCAATGATCCTTTGGCGGGTGTCAGGGTTTTCGGTTTTCGAGAGCAGTTGCTATTTTGTAGCTTTAACCATATCTATCCTTAAGGAGTGCTCTTGCAGTCTTGTAGCCTTCTTTAGGATCCATCGATAAACAGCTTTGCATTACCTCCTTCACTTCTCCTGACGTATATTGACTGAGATAGTACAAACGAGAGTTCGGGCTGCTTCTCATTGGCTATTAAATTTTCAAAGACGCTCACAAAGTCAGAGTGCTCAACAGGATCGCCCGAAAAAACAGAGATTTTGGGCTTTGGCAATGTCATGGCTAATGTTTGTAGCTGGTTCTCCTTCAGTAATTCCTGAAGCTCTTGATTTTGTTATTGTTGTTGCAACTTCAATCTTGTCATAACTTATTGAAGTTGTTGCAATTTTAATCAATCATGTGACTGACATTCTTGTTACTTAGATCTAGGTGTTGTTCCAATAATCCATCTTCAGCACTTTCACCATTTATCGCAACGGGGGGAGTGTTTGTAACCTTTCCATACGGGGGCAATTAACCTCTTGACTTTTTTCTGTCCGATGAATTAAAAATTCCACAGTTTTCTTCTCTTCGACTTGACATGGGGTGGAAGTTCAAAATTGACCTGCTGGTGTCAGTGTAAGATTTTCTTGGCATTCAGGGACGTCATCAATGCTATTCTTCTTGGTTTCTTGTGACATCGGTAATTTACTTGACGGTGTGGACGGATATTGCTCCTCGTAATTACTGTATACCTTTTCTTCTTCTTCGGCCTTTGCTAACTCATTTTCAAGCTCGAAATTGTCTTTCTTCTGTTTTAACAACAGTTCTTCCAACTGAATGTCCTGCCGTGTCTTCAATGCAGCTGCATCCACTGGCAAAGCAGCTTTCTTAGCAGAGGCTCTTAGCCTTACAGTTGAGGCGGTGCTTGACTGTGAGTGACTGGGATTAGCGCTATATTTAGACTTACGCCTCCTAGAACTCGCAGCGGACTTTGAATTGGTAGAAGACTGATGTCAAGATCTTATCAACTTTATTCCATAGAGATTCGGACCATAGATTCGTTTACAAAGATCTGGTTTTATTATGAAAAACAAAAAGCGCGTAAATGAAATGAAAAAATGAAAATACTACAACGACAATATACTCACAAGATTTGCAGGCTCGTAGGAAAACGTGGAAACATTTGGCCATGTAAAAACGAAGGCAACTCCATTTAGAACTTAGACCTGAAGATTTCCGGGTCAGCACATGGTCCAGACCACAATACTACAACAACGTTGAAATGACCTAATTCTTCTCTACCAGTCCCGCGCGAACTGAATACGGGAAAAACTTAATAGATACACGAAGAACGTTTTGTAACCTACAAAGTGCGCGAGGGATCTTTTCTTGAACAGTGGCTAATAATCGAACCTATTACGTTTTAAATGGTATCTTTTAGGGGTCTACTGAAGCTCGAGCAACGTCCACATTAGTCTCCTTTAGGAGTTAAATTCAAATTTTCCAACGAGCATCCTTTGCCTTTTCTTATCGGAGTTCCCCCTTGGGTTTCCATATGTCTAACGGAAAGTGAAAGAAGGACGGAGGAGTGATGGAATGAAATCGTACTTCCACTACAACTTGAAAAATTGTACATAGAAGCCAACTTACCTGAACATGAGCGACCATCTCCTGCAAATCCTTCCTTACAAGTACAGTTATGTCCGCCAACAGTGTTGGTGCAGTTTGCATTCATGTCACAGTCATATGCATGATTACCGGTTATGCATTCATCAACATCTAAATTGCAAACAATTAAAAAAGAACTTTTTTACATTTATATTTTAATATAAAGTAGATAAAAATGTCATAGTCCTGAAAGAGAAGCATCAAAAGCATCAAAACCGAAGCTATACTCAAAGCTTATACCCAAAACAACACATATTATATTAAGTGATATGACATCATTAACCTTCTAAGTCCATGTCACAATAAACAAAAACTGCCGTTCCAGTGGCAGTTGGATCCAGCCAGTACTTGCTGCTAATGGTGTCTTTGCCTTCGCTTGCCTTTATTTCTTGACACGAGTGCGCTGGGAGTTCCGGAATGGAACCCAGGGGAGCTTGGATCAAAAACAGAAATAAGTACAAGGATCACTGTGGGTGATGACTGGTAATTACCAAAGAGAACAAAAGTGTATAAAAAATACGTAATTGGCCACTCCCCATCGGGGCTTTTCAGGACCAGACTAAATAAACATAACTAGGTTAAGAATCCCAACTGGCGAGAGGCATACCAGTTAGCTATTTACAAGCAAAGCCGAGAAGTTGAACTCGAAGTTACCGAGAACAACATCAGCTAGCGGTCAGAACGGGATTTGGACCAGCGACCTACGGATTTCAATTCCGGCGCTCTAACCACTCCGCCACACTGCCTCCCACATATAGTCATTTAGCTGTCCCAGTGTATCAGATTTCAGATCGTTTTAAAGTTCAGTCATGTCAGTTTCGTCCTAGTGATCGCTTACCCATCCACACCACCCTTGTCGTTTTAGTGTATTGGTCTTGCCTCTCATTCTACTAATCAATAAACTCTGTTGCCTAAACATTGCAGTCTGTGTTTGATATCATAAGTAATTTAAAACCGCTACCTAGAAAACTTCTCGGGATCAAATATATCACATTTTGTAAATGGATCAGGTAAAATTTGTCAGGACTAAAAGGGGTTGACCAGTCCTTTCAAAGGAAAAAAACTCCAAGGTGTTCAGTGAACGAGCATTAAACCCTCAGGAAGACCTATTTTGCTTTTCGCATGAGCAACTTGTCGTCTTCAACGAAAGACGATAAAACGCGCCCAAAGAAATTAGCACTCGTCTTCAATTGCCTCCAAGATTGAGCCACCAACACACTCATACGAAATCCTGATTTCTTCTACTTTATTGATCACCGAAAAAGATCTCTTCCCGCTCAAGATTACGAAGCCCGGGGGAGGGGGGTACTTGATATATTCCTGGGTGGAGAGGTGCGGGCCCGGCCCCTCATACCCTGTCCCTGTTTAAGACAAATATTGCTGATTTTCCTACCCTGTTTAAGACAGAACTCCGATTTTTGATGCCCTATTTAAGACATAGATTAAAAGTTGCGGTTACAAATTGTGTGGCTTTCTTGTTGTGTAATCAGTGGAAACAGATGGGCTCCTGGTGGAAATTAATGTGAATGGTATCAATGCCAAAGTCAACAAAAGACAATAATAATTTACAAGAGCTTGTAAAAATGTTGCCATCATGATTTATCGTCCAAGAAAAGATATCCCATTTAAGACAAAAACTGATGAATCGATACCCTGATTAAGACAAAAAATGACAAATTCGATACCCTGTTTAAGACAAAAATCCCGAAAAACATACCCTGGCTGGCCGCACGTCCCCATTAAGCTCATATAAGAGAGTACCCCCCCCCCCCCCCCCGGTTACAAAGGTCCTGTTCTGTTTCTCCTCGTGTTCTAATTTTTTTTTCACTATCAAAATTTGTTTGGGTTTCAACTAAAAGGTTCCAAAGTTCAAGGCTATCAGGTTCCCACGCGTTGTTTGTCAAGTCTCTACACTTAATAACATTTTCTCAAATCACATTGTTTATAATCAAAACAAAGCTAAAATTGCGTTAACTGCAACAAAAGCAACAAATAATAAAATACTCCGCACAATTTCCGACATCACTTGTTGATGTCCGCCTCTCAAAAATGTCCTGTGCTAAAGTTCTCACATCTGTTTTTGTACATACCTCTTCTCATCAAGCGTCTTATGTATAACCGTGCCGGGTCTGAGCGGAAATTTTCCAGTCTTGCCTCCTTGGTTCGGTTATTCAGTTCGCATGACTTTTCCCGTTCGACGTAGTTGAAACTTTGACATGTGATTTCTTTTTCACAGCGGATATCACACTCGTAAAACCCTCTTACGAGGATTTTTTTAAAGACGAATCCCTGTAAAGCCATTCCATTTATGCTTCGTTCCTCTCTGCATTGTTCGCCACCAGATACGCAGTCCGTAGAGAAGCCGGCGAGGAGGGTAATACATAGGTTAACAGTCCCAGAGCATTTTTCCGGGTCTTTTAGTTTGTAACTGTAGGTGAGGGAAACTGTGTATTTTTAACAAATAAAGCAGCCTAAGCAGTGTATAACACTGTGATAAAACACACGATGGTCACTTTGAGAACACGAAGGAAATGTGGAAAACACGAGCCCGCCTTCGAGTGTTTTTCTACATTTCTCGAGTGTTCTCAAATGCACATCGAGTTTTATCACAGTGCAATACACGGCTTAGGCTTAAATATAGATTTTACACGCGCAAAAATATAAAACACGCTTTTTCAATATTTTATACTCTAATAAAACTTGTGTTTTTGACCAATCAGAGCGTGCGCAGGGTCCTATCTATATTTTCAATGAAAATATAAAATGACTAACCTTAGAAACCTGGCCAGGACTGAACGCTCACTTTAATTATATGCAATCGCTTTTGTGACTTTTTGTAGAGAGAAGACATCTGTTCCAGGGCTTTTGTCTCATTCCATAACTTACAACGGCTTAAGGTGATTCCCGAGTTTTGCATTGCGCATTCCTACTGCGCACGATTTTTGCGTCATCAGCGCGCGCACATGAGCGCGCGCGCGTACAAAACATAAGAGATTTCTCTCAAACTAAGCTCGATAGCGAGATAAAAGCTCCTTTTCTCTTAAACGAGCACGGTGACCCCCACTTTTTATTTTATAAATTCAATGAGAACAATATCCGCAATAACTGAGAAAAAAATTGGCAGAAATCTATGGCTAGTTTTTTGGCAAATGAAATAAATGCTACAGATAGAGACGTAACGGGCGCGATAGAGCAAGTCCAAATTATGTTTCCTTTAAGGATAAAAATATCAATTAATAATGCAGGGTATTTGAAGCCATTTTTTCTGGGACGTAGATGAATAAGCAATCAAAGAAAGTCGAACTCTGTGTGATATAACACGCCGCATTGAAAAATAATCGAGCTTATTTGTTGCGCACTGGGATAACCAAAAGTCACCCAAATAACCATATTTGTCAGCATCGTGGCATGAAAACAAGCACGGTGACCCCCTCTTTTTATTACGTTTTTAACATCTCCTTGTACTGTAATGACACCATACCAAGTTTTATCGGAAATCTATGGCGGGTTCTTTTACCCGGGAATCACCTTAAGTCATCCCCATTCTATCCACAGCCATTTGATTTAGTCTTTTTGCAAATTATGTTTCTGTCAGCGTGCGATCGAGCGCCGAGCGCAAAAACCGCAAAAGCAATCGTAAAGCGACAATACATAAAATGTCATGTCATTATGTTTATCATTTTCTTCCACGCTATACCTGATTGTTAGGGTTTCTTGCTCGCATTTAACCTCTGTAAACTACTACAATGGGGATAAAATCATCTAAAAGAAGCTAAAATTTCCAAGTTGTCAGCATTTATGTTATTTTTTCACCAAGCATGAAATCAATCTATCTTTCTAAAATAGCATGAGGCATTTTCGATGCGTTAATTGCAGGAGTGGCTCCGGGTACTTGTAATTATTTTTCTAAGTCTGAAAAAGGAAATTATTAAAAAACAGGGGGCGGGAGAAGAATCCCGTCCACTAGCTCCACAAGCATGCATGATAAGCACTACACTACCAGCGACCTGGCTGCTGAAAACCGAAATTTTTGAAACTATTAAGTGTTACCTTCACATTTCATAAGAGCTAACCGAGTAGGCTAACCGAAGCGCTTTGTGGGCTAACCGGAGTGAAATGGTAGGCTGACCGGAGTGAAATAGTAGGCTAACCAGAGTGAATAGTAGACTGGAGTGATACTAGTCCCTCGTTTGGCCTCGGCAGTGGATGAAAGAACGAGGAGTGATACTAGTCCCAGCCGGTCTTCATGGGTCGGAGCCATTCCAGCCATTAACGTCTCAAAATTTCGATTTTTCTTTTTGGTCAGTGAGAAACTCTATTGTGAACTAGACGAACAAAGTGTTTGCCGATCCTCGTCACTTGGGAGGGTCTTAGAGAGGAAGTAGTGAAATATTAAGAAAGTCTCAAACACATTTTGGGGCATAGTTAATCCAGGAATAATTTGGTCAAGTTTCGTTAAAATGCTTCAAATCTATGCGCCCTATTACATGTGTTATTGTCAGCTGAGTCGGAAAACTAGGCACAGGCAAACAACAGCTATTCCAAAAGATTTACAACTATTACATTTAACGAGATAGATTTTAATATATGATTAACTGAAAGAGAAGCCAGCAATACTCAACTGGACTTAAGAATAGAATTTTTAAGATGTGACATCTTTTTTTCTCAACGTGTGCAAACAATTGAAGAAAAAACACCCGTATAAATCCGACCTGCAGCAGGTAGACCAAGTTTTCTCTCTAAAACTCCATATTAAAAGCCACATTTTATAGAAAACGAAATGGATTTTTATTGCACTTGGTCTTCTTTGGTGACGAAGGAAAATGCTTGTAGAAACTTCTGGTGTGCAAACGAGATGGTCGAGGGAAGATATTAGAGATAACCGACTGACAGTTAATTTTATATCGAGCTGGTGCAGCTGTATGTAGTTTATGTCCTTCTGCTTTGGAGGCTTACTCCTGAGCTTACATAGCTTTCATAAACTGCTTGTAAAATTTTGTTTTACATAAGAAAAAAGGCTTTGTTCAAAATGATCTCAGTTTTCTGGGGGATTTGACGGCCATCTTAAGCCAGTGAAGCTATCATTTCTTATAATCCATTAAATCTTTTCGCTCGCGCGCGATTGGTCTAAACACGTCACGTGACAGAATATCCCCAGCCAAAACTGGGGGATATCCGAGAATATACCCCAATTTTCAAAACGGCGTGCGTTGCGAAAAAGATTTGAAGGATAATAAACACGATAGCCTCCATTTGGGGCGAAAATATGCTAGGATATTTGTCCTTGGACATTATCTGTTCCTCGAAGCTCACAGTTTCCCTCTAGCTACGCTCTCGGAAAACTCGCTTCTCGTAACAGATAATGTCCGCGGACAAATATCCTAGCTTATTATTCAACAAATTGTAACACTATCCAAATATGGTCATGATGCTCTCGATATCTGTCATCCGTAGGTAACAGATATCCGGCGGTATACGTAGCTTCGTACGTGGGAAGAAAAAGTGAAGTGAAAAAATGTCGACAGAAAGGTTTAAAAATGTTACGAGCTTGGAAATCAATTTTGTTATCAATTTGTTGAATAATAAAACAATTATCCTGCTCAATCTCCCGGAATATCGTCTGATTTTAGCCGACTCGGCCTACGGCCTCGTCGGCTAAGTGTCAGACGATATTTCGCGCGATTTCGCAGGATAATTGTTAAATATTTTCGCGCCAAATGGAGGCTATTGTTTATTTATGTGCGGACTTTTCAAGTCTGAAAATGAAATCTATCTACTCTTCAAATCTTTTTATTCAATTCGAACTAGAAAGGACAATAACTAAACATATATTGGCATAGTCAAGTCTCTGAACTCTCCCTTCCCTGCATGCTGAACGGCAGCTGAAAGAAAACAGACTCCAGGATAATTTACATGCGCATCCTCACAACAAACCAATGAGATTGTAATGTTCACACCTGCGCTAGGACTTGAATTACTCTTTCAAATGATGAATTCAACATGTTTAACTACACCACCAAATACAAGGTTAATAATTATAAAACTACAGAGTAAAAGCCATTTTTGGAAGGAAGAATGATTAAAGTGTGGTTCCGTGACTTATGGAGTTCTTTGTATTTATATGTCGCATCTGATGGGTGGCTACACAATAGACATGTCAAAAATCAAATTAACGTGTTCAACATAGCTTTCTAAACTCGTGGATATGCGTAGCTTAGAAACGCGTTTCTTGCGGGGACTTCGATATGCAAATGTATCATTAGAGAGGTTAAGCTTGACGTTTACGGCAAACGGCAAACGGCAAAAAAAACTTTTGCCGTCTGTTTTCAGTTCTCTGTACAATAGAATCAAAATATTTGTATTTGCAGTGGATAGTAAGAGACACTTTTCTTTTTTTGCATGATTTATTTAAGCCAATATTAGAGAGTTTAAGCCTGACGTTTACGGCAGAGGGCAAACGGTAAATATTTCCTCTGTTTTTCTATTCTTTTCATGTTATCCTTGAATAAATCATACAAAAATAGAGAAGTGTCTCTTACTATTCACTGCAAATAAAAATATTTTGATTCTGCTTTAAAGAGAGCTGAAGACAGACGGCAAAAGTTTTATTTTTTGCCGTTTGCCGTTTGCCGTAAACGTCAAGCTTTTATTCACTCACTCAGGTGTATACACTGCTCGTA
Organism: Platygyra sinensis; assembly: GCA_019787425.1. Classification (NCBI taxonomy): domain Eukaryota; kingdom Metazoa; phylum Cnidaria; class Anthozoa; order Scleractinia; family Merulinidae; genus Platygyra; species Platygyra sinensis. Next base: position 22,178 of record JAHPZR010003981.1, read on the forward strand.
ATTAGTCGACTTAAACGAGAGCGCCCGAGCCCGACGCCATGTTGAAATAGTAACCGTGCAGCCGATTACTCACTCACAAAGGCGTGCTTCTTCGTGCCAGCCTTGTGGACTTTATCAGATGTTTTGCTAAATTGAAGAGGAGTTGACTTCCAATGTTCGAATTAGTTCTATGGCTAACTTGAAGGCTGAATTTCAGGGACATTTGACTCGTCTATGCGTTAAATATGACGAAGAGACGAGCATTTGTTTGCTGGAAGAGTAAGTCTTATGCTAATGTACTAAGTTTTGATGAGAATGTGTCTTATTTGTCGACCTCAATGATTGAGAACTTATATGAGCGAAAGGAACAATTTTTTATGAACAAAATAGCTATTAAAGAGACAGGACAAGCATTGACACCATTATATAATATTGTAATTTTTTTTTTTAATTCAGTAACTTCTACGCCTGAAGATGGCTGGTCTGATCAATCGAAATATTGTTATAAATATATTACGTTGTGTCAGCCTTGCAGTAGTCTTTGACTTATTCTCGTTTTACTTTTCAAGTTTGGCTGATTAAATATCCTGCGAGATCCAACGTTTAATCAAGCAGGATCTTCGTTCTTGGCTTTGCAGTTTTTAACACTTCAGTAAACTTTTCATCTCGAGTTGTCCACGTTTACCGACATCGAGTGAAGTTTAGATTAAAGTTGGCTTCTCCAAACTTGTTTTGTTTATTTTAATACATTCATCTGAACTCTAAGTGGGATGTGAAATGCACGAATTCCCAAATACAGTTTTTTGTTTACATTTTTGTTTCCTGATTGAAAAGGTAACAAGGGGAAAGAAACTCCCTTTGAGCTTGTTGGAACACATTTATGGGTCGACATAGTTTTTGGATCAACACTGAAAATGCTCGCAAAAGCTGTTGTCACGAAGCTCTCTAGAACCTCTAATTTCATTGGATCTTGTTGGCACGAAGCTCTATTGCTTTAGGGCTAGGGTCCATTGTTACCATTGTTTGTATATAATTTTCTCAACCAATCCTGTGAGACGTTCCGTGTTCGTTTTCGTGGCGGCCCCGCAAAAGAGGCTAATTATTTTCATGTATATTACGTGCAATCAGAAAATATAACTTATGTGTCTCTGGTGCAATATGTATATAGAGGCAAGTAGTTCCACATTGAAAAAGGAGTGTTGTCTCAAAAGAAGCCTTAACTATAGCCTTGAGTGAAATGCAGTGAGAAAGGTCTGTACGTTTGCACAAAAAGAAGAATGTTCTTGAATGCATGCAAATTTTCCCAGCAGGCAGACCAACATCAACATCAACTTCCTGGCGCTAGTGGAAGAAAGAATTACTCTTTGATTTTTTGGGCAATGTTGGCACAGTTTTGGGAGTGAGTTCACCGGAGGGAGACACGCAAGAGGAGGTGAACATAGCTAGCAAATGTCTTTGGCAATTTACGCGAAATTTTCGAAGTTCCGTGGACATTTTTTACATATCTAATGGCCTAAATAATCTACTAGAAACTCTTTCAACAGGATAAGCTCAAGCAAATGTATTTTTCACTTGTTTTCCACACTGCATTTGCCAGATATTCGTCAAATTTTTATGCCCTCGAACAAACGCATGGATCGCGTGAAAGAAAGAAACTCCGTAAAACTTACCTCTGGGTTGTTCAATCTCGAATGGTAAATTACTTCCAATACTTTCCTCCTCTCGTCTTTTCTTATCGGCTTTTCTTTTCACCAACCGTGGAAGTTTTCAGGATATGACTTGAGTTTTAAGAAAGTTATGGGGTTGTTTCCACATTGATCGCTGGGCTGATATATCTGCTACTTGATAACTCAAATAACTGTGATCAAAGAAAAACGTAGAGTTTGCTTCTTTATTAACCGGCTCGATCTTGTCACTTCAAGTTGAAGGGGAACGTGACTTTTCCGTTTGTCATCAAGGAGTAACGCTTTCCTGGACGAAATTTTGCGTTTGAATGAGACTCTTTTTCTATCTTTGCGCACCACAAGACGAAGTAAAAGGGCTTGATTTTGGTGGAGCTTCACTTGACTTTCTCTCCTCTTTTTCCAAGATTAATCTGCGTTGTAGCACATCTCGTTTGAAATGCATATGCTAAGGAGCCAGGAGGTTTGGGATACGATCTTGGCCCTCTCCTCTTCATTCTCCATGTCAGTAAGCTATTCACTATCGCGAAACGCCATCTACCAGAAATGCACGCATATGCTGACGACACACAACTCTACATTGCCCTCAAACCTGAGCCTGAACATGCCGCTAATGCTGCCACTGCAATGCAAGCGTGCATCACTGACATACGGAAGTGGATGCTAATGGATAAGCTCATGCTTAACGATGAATTGACCGAATTCATCGGGTTTAATTTAGAACAAAGCAGCAATTAGTAAAGGTCCCTTTGTGTGGGCCATACAGCAATTCTCCCCTCTTCCGAAGTGAGGAGTCTTGAGGGAACTTACGGCTGGACTCGTTGACGTGGCATTGTTAATTTCGACCAATAATCATTCTGCCTGCCTGAAACGAGCAGTCTGTTTAAATTATCTTTCCTGCAGTAGAAAGAGGTTGTGCGATGTGAAGAGCGATCGCGTTAGTGGGACATCTAACCAAATACCCTCGACTGCTGAAATAATGCCTGATCTAAACCATTGACTCTACAACAGACTTTATGAGTTTGAAGCTATATTTGAATCATGTGGTGCCAGAATGTCAGATAACGGACAAAGTCAACAAAGAGAGGGATAAACGCAAACATCGATATCAAGAAATAAATACTCAAGCAAAATGATGTGTACGGTAGTCTTCTTGAAGGAAAGCGACACCAGTCTCTGGCTAAGCCAGACAAAGTTAAAAGAACCAAAGCAAACTGAACTACGTAGCGAAACAAAAACATGGTGTCAACACGATGCCCCTGAACATATCTGTGACCTTTGACATGTCATTTGCCACACCAGAGTTAAACAGCTCTGATCTACTTTTTTTGAAAAAACTGTTCTATAGAAAACAGCATGTAATGTCCTTCCGTGACAATAGTGTGAAACAAAATAGGTCGGAAGGCCAAAATTAAAAGAAGAGGTGGAGAAAACGGCACATGTACAAATGTTACGAGCCGAAGGCGTCATGTGGGCCCGGCAATGATTGTCATCAGCTGACATTTCTGGCCACCAGAAGAGTCTGCCCCGGTCTCTGAGCCAGACGCTTTGAAGTCTAGAAGATCAAAACAAAAGCCTGAGGATGATTATGAAGAACCAAACACATAAATTGTGTTTGATCCAACAACAAACAGCAGTGATAAACATACTGAACTTGCATATTTCTTTGATTCCAAGGACAAAAATATTTTCGATGAACGGTGTTATTAATTTTCATCTTATCACGTTTCAACAGACCAAAGAGATGCATGGTGATGAATTCTCAATAGACCTTTTTCGCTTGTACATTTTGTTTTCCCAATACAGATCATGTGATGATACTCAGGAGATTTGATCTTTTGTTTTGTTCATTAAAAAGGGTGCATGCAAGCATGAATATGTCTGCATGTACCCTTTTTAATGAACAAGACAAAGGATCAAATCTCCTGAGTATCATCACATGATCTGTATTGGGAAAACAAAATGTACAAGCGAAAAAGGTCTATTGCACAAAATTTTCAATTTTCGCTTGTCTGAGACTAAAACAGACCTCTTGTAGTGATAGTTATCTGGTGAGAGGCAACATCCTCAGCCTTAACGTAACAGAAAAGCGCTGTACTCACTAAAACTATAACCACAACTCTCTCAGTTACGTCAAAACAAAACGGAAACGAAGCTGTTCAAAAAAGGTAACTCTTACCATCATGGAGTTCAGAAATACAGAAAAACTTGCGTTTATTGATATGACTCCACTACACGAAAACAATGCTCGAATGAAATATTAAGCACCGTGATGACAGCAATCTGTCTCACAGTAAGTTAAACGTCGACATTCGTAGTCCCCACTCGCAGGCTTACAGTGGAATATTTATCCCGATGTCTCAAAATGTCCAAAATTTCTATTTAGATGAAGGATAATTGGAAATTTTCCCAAGATTTTTGAACTTGAAATATGCATAACAATTATACGAGTGTTTTTTTTGTACAATAGTTCATTAGTTGCTTGTGCTTGTGGTGTACAATATTAAATATCAGCTTCAATTATTGTGTAACAAGAAATTAACAGCGACAATATTCACAAACTATATATATTTAATCTACGTTGATTATTAAAGTCATTCGTTGTACTGAAGAAAGATACTTTCTCGCACAGTAGCATTTAAAATGGCGGGAAAGAACAGAATCTTGTTATTTAAAACTTGCTCCGAAAAATAAGTCTTAACAAGTTTAGTTATTAACACCTGCTTTAAACGCAATTCAGACCATGCACAGGAACGTTGTGATCGGCAAGGCTCGAGACGTGAGCTAGCTTGTTTGGGGTTGCTTTTCCTGAAAATGTTTAACGTTACGTCTTCAGAAATAGCAGGAAAGTGAAATTAACAAACATAATCAGCAGTTAAAATGTTCCATCGCTAACAATTGCAAGCAAGGTTCATTATGCTTGACTTGATCCAATATTAAATCTGTCAGCGTAATATATCAATGAAGTAGTAGAGTTTCCAATCAAGACAAATAATCCTCCCCTGAAGAATTGTTGCATAGCTATGTTATTTTTGCTTTTTATTAATTTACTTTCTTAACTCAAAGAGACAAAAAGAAATAATGAAAAATGCTGCTAAAATATAATGCGATGTTTATTTATTTATATATTTATTTATTCATTTTTTAACTTGATTTTTTTTTTGAAGTTGTTAAAGTTGTACGAGATCAGCAGGTGCTAATTTTTTTTTTTTTTTTGAAGCTTTATAACTGATAGTTGGTATAACTAGAGTTCGGCTGCCTTTTAAGATCTTCGAAAATAAACAAATTATTGCCACATCGTGGTGTCACAGTGGTGTTTATTTGTAGTTCAATGTTTAACAAAAACAAACACTTCACTTGTTAACACAGAAAACTCACCTTTTTAAGTTGAGCTTCGGTAAAGAATATTGCTTCTGTATATCGTTATGTGAAAGCCAAGAAAACCAATTAGTTAGAAAGAAATGCATGCATTCATTCTAATCAAATAGCCAGAGATCATGTTTTGGCCGGCAAGAGATGGTGATCTTCTGGTATTGGCGAAACATGGCTGCTTGCTCTGAAAAATAGCAAATCTTAGTCTGGCTTTGTTTGGAGGGATTAGTGGGAAAAAAATCAAACATGGCATGTTTAGAGCAACTTGCTCACTGTTTTTACCTCAACTCGGGGCATTAATAATTTTGTAAAACACCTGTCGAGAATAGCGCTCTGTTAAGCGATTGGTAAATGGTAATCAATTGGAAAAAGGAGTATGACACTCATTGTAAACGTTTTCCAACAGTTTTGGTCATAAACATGAAACTGAGATCTGCTGATTTTATCCTTATCAACGCTTACTAAAAAGGAAAGAATTATTTATTATACATTATTTATTTCTACTCTGAGTATTTTTTATTCCTCAAATATTCTTTCGTGACAGTGACACAGCTCATCTTCATATGTTTTCAATTCATTCTAGGGATAGCCAATAATTTCATTATGGGCTATCAACTGAGTGAAGGCTGTTAATATTTATTGAGGTTGAATATCAATTAGGACATCGTCCTGTTTTCTGCTAGTTGCCGATGCTATTTTTCTTTCCTTCTCTTCTTTTCCATATTATTATTGTACATGCAACAAATTTACTGAAGCTCTAAAGTTCAGCCGGCGAACAGTGCATCGTTCCGGCAGAAGGATTGTTTTTTTTTTTCATTTGTTTCCTTCGGGTGTTGTAAAAGTTTAGACACTAAAGACACTGAAGACAAAAAACACGATGTGTGCCTGTAACTGCTTATTTTACATGTTAAAGCATGTTAAAGCATCAAATGGACTAATTTCTCCCAACATTACTGAAAATCTACGCCGTAAACATCAAAAATAAAAATACCAAATCTGCATTGAGGAAGCCACATCAACTTTAGCTGGGTCGTCATCTATCCTGGTCGAATTGTAATTTGAAAATGTCGGTTTTCGTGGAAGGAGGAAAACCGGAGAACCCGGAGAAAAACCCTTGGAGCAAACACCAGAACTGACAATCATTAGCTGGTTAGGCAACACACCAACCAGTTGCAAAAAAATACAAAACCATAGAATGTTAAACAATGAATTATTTCCAAAACCTTTTGCTTACTCATTTACTCAAAAAAACACAGGAAAAGAGAAGAAATTTAGAGGGAGTCAACTGCAACAATACCCGGGGCGTAATAATTTTAAACTGTACTTACGTGCGCTAACTCAAAAATATACTCTAGATAGAAATGATAGACAAACTGCCGTTACAAACATGACAAAACAACGCGTGTTGTAAAAAAAACTTTGATTAATGACTTAACGTTTCGTATGCTTCAACATACATCCTCAGAAGTGACGGTTGGATAATACAACAAGATATTTAAATGCTTAAGAGAAAGACTGGAACCTAATTATGACAACTGTGAAAAAATAAACTGATAATATACAGACCTATTAAAGTCTGCTGGAAAATATATAAAAGGGTTTTACAGCAATCAAAAGCTTCGCACTCGCTACAGATTTGGCAGAGCCTCAATTGAATACAATACAAACCTCATACAGGCGGATTTACAGAGGAAAACGAATTGTTTTGTTACGCTCTGAAACCAATCGACCAAGTGTTGATAGCATGCACTACAAAATTTTATGCGAGTGGTGGCTTACTGCAAGTTGTCGGCGATACAACTGGAGGAGACAAGTCCACCGTTTCACTGACAGTCCATAACGGGGAGGCCATATTGGAAACAATCACAGTGCTTACTCACGGGAAATTGCATTGCGGGTTCAGTATTAATTGTCGATTAGCTAGACAATATAAGTGGTATTTACACCACGTACTCACTGTTAATCAACGATTAACTAATCTGCCCTCTAATCGGGCTTTGAACAACGTTGTCATCCCGTCCGATTAGCTAACCCGGTATTAGTGGTTTTAATCGACGATTAGGCTTCATCGGATGTTAGTTTTAATCGGGGTTTTCAACAACCGGCCCAGAAAAAGATGGATTTCCAAAAAAAACGTGTAATATTATCATTTTTTGTTCATTTCTTTATTATATTAACAATTATTCACCGAAGTGGAGGTAAATAATAAGGGATACTAATCTGTGATATCATCCAGTTTTAGCTGGGGAATACTCGGTCATGTGACTTGTTTGGACCAATCGCGCGCGAGCGAAAGTATCTGATGGGTTAATAGAGACAAATAGATTCCATGTTGCCGTTCATCTGTTCAGGTATATTTATCTGGAATGGCGTTAATTAAGACGTCACTAAAAAACTATTGCCTCGTGTGCCACTTTTTTTCTTCTTGACACAATTTGATGTCATCTGTGAACTATTACTGACCAGACGCACAGCAACATGGAATCTATTTGCTAGGTTCACGCACTGACACTTGTTTCACGTGGAAATTTCTTCTGCACATCATGCAGCCACTAAGATGATAAGTCCAAGTCATAGACTAAATTTAATCTTTTTTTGGTTAATATGACTAATTCAACATATCACTCTCTCCCTAAAGAAACTAAGAAAATGCTGTGGACTGTTCGATGTTTGTTCCCCTTCGCCGGCTTTATTATAAACTGCGTATCTGCTGGTGAGCAATGCAGAGAGGAGCGAAGCATAAATGGGATGGCCCTACAAGGATTCATCTTCAAAACCTTCTTCGTTAGA
>JAHPZR010003981.1:37500-41076 GCA_019787425.1 Platygyra sinensis
AAGCGGACAAAGAGCCTACACAGCGTAAAATACAATACGGGGAATTCGTATTAAAACACGAAGTGTGAAATCTTTTCGCTCATTGTCCATGACGACGCTTCGCGCTGTGCAAAGACAAATTCAGACTCTGTTGACTTACGCTGTGTGAAGAAATGTTCCTCCTTGAATTTTCGCCCTTGAAACAGAGATAAGACTTGCTGAGGTGACTGTTGGCTGAAGCTGTAGCTGAAGTGCTAATGATCAAGATCGTATTCCGTTGCTGTTTCCGAAAGTCAACTAAAACGGGAAGCCGAAGCCATGTTTTTACAACACAAACTGCAAGCGGGCGCTGATTTCAAGACCACGCTTCTGGGAAGCCATTTGAGTGTTTTGCTCTGATTGGCTAAGCCATTCTACTCTGGGCGATGATTGGTTATATTTTCACTTGTGAATAATGGTTTACGGGAAGTTGATTGGACGTATCGCTTTTTCACATGTGAAAATGTAGCACATATAGAATTCTATTTGCAAGGTTTATTAACTAAGATTCTCGGTATATATACAATAAAGGAGCATATTTGCCAAAATATATTTAAGGGCGAGTATCTGTCATCACAGTGATTTCTTCATATCTTGAATTCAAAGGTTATTCAGCAGTACCAAGTTGAACTGTTTGGTAGACCTTTGGTACAGAAGTTGATTTCTCAGACACAAATCAGTAACGGGGTCGACAGACTCGACCCAAACACCACAAGTGTAAAGATGTGTATAAAGATCACGTTTATTTGGATCGCTTATTTTTACCGATCTTACGCGGCGTAGAGCCCATGCATGTGACGGCTGGTTTACTGGCAGGGGTCCAAATGTAAACCTTTTGCGGCGTTTTCGTTGAGGACAAAAAGCTTGACTCTAATTTGCATCTATGGCGACTGTAACGCGATACTGCTGTCTACATCTCGGAAAAAATCTCGACTTTAGCTTCTGTTCTGCTTTCGAGATACGTTTGTTTGTAGAGTCCTCATATATCAAGACAAAATGTTGTTTTCAGTATCAAACTAGAACAACAGAGTGGTTTGATATTTTTTCCCAGAGTGCACTTCTCAAGAATATTATGTAAAGAATATCATGTGATTAGAATGAGTTATAAACAGAATGTGTTGGTTTAATTATAAACTTAGTTGATTCTTTGGATCAAATTTATGATAAGTTACTTGAACAGTATGAGTGATATAGTTTACAAAAAAATATCAATTTTCAGTTCATACAATTAATAATAGTTTCCTTATAAGCAGTGGAATTTTATAAGAATTTTATACCCTTGAGGGATAAAATAGAAGCGGGGCAGATTTAGTGAGAACTATTACTAATGAATTTGAATTTTATTCCTTAGGTACATCTACATAAATGACTTCAAACCGTATAAGGACAATAGAACGTGGCTTTGTTCCTTTTTTACTTAAGTTCATCTTACTATCGGGATGGCGTCATCTTACTGACAGAATGACGTCATCGTACTGACGGGATGGCATCATCTTACTGACGGGATGACGTCATCTTTCTGACAGGATGACGTCATCCTACTGACGGGATGGCGTCATCTTGCCGGCGGAGCTGGTACATTTATATTTATATCAATTACATAAAAGGTTGTTCAATTCTTCTGTTTCTGATTTCCTAGGAACGGCTGGTGATTCTCTCTCTGTTCATCACGATCAATCGTTTTCAACTCGAGATCAAGATAACGATGGAGCTCAGAACAGGAACTGCGCCACGGAGTATCAAGGAGCTTGGTGGTACAATAGTTGTCGCCACTCAAACCTGAATGGCATGTATTATGACGGAGGTGCCTTTCAACTCGAGGATGGTGTGACCTGGTACCACTGGAAGGGACATAAATACTCCCTGAAGAGGACTGAGATGAAAATTAGACCAGTGGATTTCTAATCGATCCGATTTTCATGAAATGCATCAGACACCAGAAACCGTGTTTTATTTGCCCGAAATATACTCAGATATTTAAGCTAAGATTCCCCGATGAAAGACTGATATGCTAAGCTGCGGCGACTTCAGACTTTACCTATATAAACTTTAATGGGTTATCAGCGAAATGAAAAAGAACGAAAAAAAAAGGTCCACGCTGCCAAAGCTGAATGTTCACATGCATGAACCCGAAAAAGATAAGACGCCAATTTCGATGTTACCCGAGATTGGTTCGTGACATGATCGAAATCGATGCTGGATCGTGGTCTGATCGTGAATAAGGCCGTAAGATTGATGATCGCCTAAACAATGATTTCAAGAATGATCGTGTGTATTGATAAAATATTTAAACATTATATAAGGAACCAAGAGAAAATGAGTCTCTTGAAGGAACACATTTCTGACTATCATACCATATAATTAAAATTATTAAAAACTAGACCGTTGGGCAATGGAATTCAAGCGTTTTCATTGGTTTAGGCATCATGGTATATATAAACATTAGCCTCCATGTGGTGCGAAATATACCCGGATGTTTTCGAGAGTGATCGCGAGGAACCTGCATGTGAGCTTCGAGGTACACATGATATCCAAGGACAAATATCGAGCATATTTTCGAGCCAAATGAAGGCTGTATTGTGCTTCAAATATGTCTTGCAACATGCGGGAACTTTTGAAAATTGGGAGATATCACTCAGAATTCAAATTTGGTTCCTTACAAAAAAATAAGTTTTGCTTCTAATCTGTGTCTTAAACAGAGAAAGAATTGGAAGGAACAATTATGTTATTTTGTAATCATATCTGTTCTTGTTTTCTGACTTTTTTGTAAGTAATATTTTCATGCTATTTTCATAATATCTGTGAAGTAGTTTAGTCTTAATAATTATTATTTGTTTCCTTCGTTCCTTTCGTTATTTGTAAGTAAGCAGCAGCCAACTCGAAAGCTTTGCTACTTTGGCTGCCGCACACTAATTCACAAACTTGTATTTATCTAACTATAAATCTTCCATTATTTTGTTTTCTATACTTTGTTATTTTCCTCCTTTCTTTTTCTTCTACCAGAATAGTGTAAATAAAGGTTGTTGTTGTTGTTGTTAAAGAGAATTATATCGTGAGTCAGTAGTGTTTACTGAAGTGTGACGAAGGTCGCGTGTAAAGTTTCGACAGAGGTCGTGTTTGTTGAAGTGTAACAGAGAGGTTACGTGGATAACTAGCGGAGACCGTGTTTATACAAGAGTGACGGAAGTCCAAGTGTAGTTACAAACCCAGCGTGTGCTTGTTGTGAAGTCCTGTGTGGAAATACTGCGTTCGTGTGGAATATATAACCTTGTTGCTGTTTCCGACATCCCTGCGTTCTGATTAGACTACAAACTACCTACCACGCATCTCTTTTTTTCCCGGGAGTGGTACTCTGAGAAAAATTGGCTGGGGGAGTGAGGAACGCTTCCCAAAACCCTTACCATATTTATAACCAAAAGCTGCCTTTTCCCACGACGTGACCAAAAATTCGATACCCTATTTATGTTCTGACACAGTTACGGTCATAACCCTAGACATAGGTTATGAAGGGCTCTTGTTGATGGCCTTATCGATAACGATGAAAAAGTAGCTTCTTCT
>JAHPZR010003982.1:0-11251 GCA_019787425.1 Platygyra sinensis
TCCACATTGATCGCTGGGCTGATATATCTGCTACTTGAAAACTCAAATAACTGGGATCAAAGAAAAACGTAGAGTTTGGTTCTTTATTAACCGGCTCGATCTTGTCACTTCAAGTTGAAGGGGAACGTGACTTTTCCGTTTGTCATCAAGGAGTAACGCTTTCCTGGACGAAATTTTGCGTTTGAATGAGACTCTTTTTCTACCTTTGCGCACCACAAGACGAAGTAAAAGGGCTTGATTTTGGTGGAGCTTCGCTTGACTTTCTCTCCTCTTTTTCCAAGATTAATCTGCGTTGTAGCACATCTCGTTTGAAATGAATATGCTAACGGAGCCAGGAGGTTTGGGATACGATCTTGGCCCTCTCCTCTTCATTCTCTATGTCAGTAAGCTATTCACTATCGTGAAACGCCATCTACCAGAAATGCACGCATATGCTGACGACACACAACTCTACATTGCCCTCAAACCTGAGCCTGAACATGCCGCTAATGCTGCCACTGCAATGCAAGCGTGCATCACTGACATACGGAAGTGGATGCTAATGGATAAGCTCATGCTTAACGATGAATTGACCGAATTCATCGGGTTTAATTTAGAACTAAGCAGCAGTTAGTAAAGGTCCCTTTGTGTGGGCCATACAGCAATTCTCCCCTCTTCCGAAGTGAGGAGTCTTGAGGGAACTCACGGCTGGACTCGTTGACGTGGCATTGTTAATTTCGACCAATAAACATTCTGCCTGCCTGAAACGAGTAGTCTGTTTAAATTATCTTTCCTGCAGTAGAAAGAGGTTGTGCGATGTGAAGAGCGATCGCGTTAGTGGGACATCTAACCAAATACCCTCGACTGCTGAAATAATGCCTGATCTAAACCATTGACTCTACAACAGACTTTATGAGTTTGAAGCTATATTTGAATCATGTGGTGCCAGAATTTCAGATAACGGACAAAGTCAACAAAGAGAGCCGGGAATAAACGCAAACATCGATATCAAGAAATAAATACTCAAGCAAAATGATGTGTACGGTAGTATTCTTGAAGGAAAGCGACACCAGTCTCTGGCTAAGCCAGACAAAGTTAAAAGAACCAAAGCAAACTGAACTACGTAGCGAAACAAAAACATGGTGTCAACACGATGCCCCCGAACATATCTGTGACCTTTGACATGTCATTTGCCACACCAGAGTTAAACAGCTCTGATCTACTTTTTTTGAAAAAACTGTTCTATAGAAAATAGCATGTAATGCCCTTTCGTGACAATAGTGTGAAACAAAATAGGTCGGAAGGCTAAAATTAAAAGAAGAGGTGGAGAAAACGGCACATGTACAAATGTTACGAGCCGAAGGCGTCATGTGGGCCCGGCAATGATTGTCATCAGCTGACATTTCTGGCCACCAGAAGAGTCTGCCCCGGTCTCTGAGCCAGACGCTTTGAAGTCTAGAAGATCAAAACAAAAGCCTGAGGATGATTATGAAGAACCAAACACATAAATTGTGTTTGATCCAACAACAAACAGCAGTGATAAACATACTGAACTTGCATATTTCTTTGATTCCAAGGACAAAAATATTTTCGATGAACGGTGTTATTAATTTTCATCTTATCACGTTTCAACAGACCAAAGAGATGCATGGTGATGAATTCTCAATTGTACAAAATTTTCAATTTTCGCTTGTCTGAGACTAAAACAGACCTCTTGTAGTGATAGTTATCTGGTGAGAGGCAACATCCTCAGCCTTAACGTAACAGAAAAGCGCTGTACTCACTAAAACTATAACCACAACTCTCTCAGTTACGTCAAAACAAAACGGAAACGAAGCTGTTCAAAAAAGGCAACTCTTACCATCATGGAGTTCAGAAATACAGAAAAACTTGCGTTTATTGATATGACTCCACTACAATAAAACAATGCTCGAATGAAATATTAAGCACCGTGATGACAGCAATCTGTCTCACAGTAAGTTAGACGTCGACATTCGTAGTCCCCACTCGCAGGCTTACAGTGGAATATTTATCCCGATGTCTCAAAATGTCCAAAATTTTTATTTAGATGAAGGATAATTGGAAATTCTCCAAGATTTTTGAACTTGAAATATGCACAACAATTATACGAGTGTTTTTTTTGTACAATAGTTCATTAGTTGCTTGTGCTTGTGGTGTACAATATTAAAGTGCACCTTACCCCAAAAACTTTTTCTCGCTAAAACAATAAAGCTTATTTTGTGGAGTAATTCGCCGCTAAAATTTTTCGATTTGACGGCCATCTTAAGCCAGTGAAGCTATCATTTCTTATAATCCATTAAATCTTTTTCGCTCGCGCGCGATTGGTCTAAACACGTCACGTGACCGAATATCCCCCAGCTAAAACTGGGGGATATCCGAGAATATACCCCAATTTTCAAAACGGCGTGCGTTGCGGAAAAGATTTGAAGGATAATAAACACGATAGCCTCCATTTGGGGCGAAAATATGTCTAGGATATTTGTCCTTGGACATTATCTGTTCCTCGAAGCTCACAGTTTTCCTCTAGCTACGCTCTCGGAAAACTGTTCGCTTCTCGTAACAGATAATGTCCGCGGACAAATATCCTAGCTTATTATTCAACAAATTGTAACACTATCCAAATATGGTCATGATGCTCTCGATATCTGTCATCCGTAGGTAACAGATATCCGGCGATATACGTAGGTTCGTACGTGGGAAGAAAAAGTGAAGTGAAAAAATGTCGACAGAAAGGTTTAAAATGTTACGAGCTTGGAAATCAATTTTGTTATCAATTTGTTGAATAATAAAACAATTATCCTGCTCAATCTCGCGGAATATCGTCTGATTTAAGCCGACTCGGCCTACGGCCTCGTCGCCTAAGTGTCAGACGATATTTCGCGCGATTTCGCAGGATAATTGTTAAATATTTTCGCGCCAAATGGAGGCTATTGTTTATTTATGTGCGGACTTTTCAAGTCATCTAGGCATTCATACGGCTGAAAATGAAATCTATCTACTCTTCAAATCTTTTTATTCAATTCGAACTAGAAAGGACAATAACTGAACATATATTGGCATAGTCAAGTCTCTGAACTCTCCCTTCCCACAGAAACAAGTAAATATGCGAATCTCAGAATCATCGTGTTCTCGATCTGACGTCACATCCGGCCCTCGACCCATTCTCCGTTAAACTCGGTCGTGGACCAAAATGGCGGCAATTTCACGTACTTTGACGAGCCATAGAAAATCAAAGATTTAACCAAATCGAAAAATTTTAGCGGCGAATTACTCCACAAAATAAGCTTTATTGTTTTAGCGAGAAAAAGTTTTTGGGGTAAGGTGCACTTTAATATTGTACACCACAAGCACAAGCAACTAATGAACTATTGTACAAAAAAAACACTCGTATAATTGTTGTGCATATTTCAAGTTCAAAAATCTTGGGAGAATTTCCAATTATCCTTCATCTAAATAAAAATTTTGGACATTTTGAGACATCGGGATAAATATTCCACTGTAAGCCTGCGAGTGGGGACTACGAATGTCGACGTCTAACTTACTGTGAGACAGATTGCTGTCATCACGGTGCTTAATATTTCATTCGAGCATTGTTTTATTGTAGTGGAGTCATATCAATAAACGCAAGTTTTTCTGTATTTCTGAACTCCATGATGGTAAGAGTTGCCTTTTTTGAACAGCTTCGTTTCCGTTTTGTTTTGACGTAACTGAGAGTTGTGGTTATAGTTTTAGTGAGTACAGCGCTTTTCTGTTACGTTAAGGCTGAGGATGTTGCCTCTCACCAGATAACTATCACTACAAGAGGTCTGTTTTAGTCTCAGACAAGCGAAAATTGAAAATTTTGTACAATTGAGAATTCATCACCATGCATCTCTTTGAGGCTGTTGAAACGTGATAAGATGAAAATTAATAACACCGTTCATCGAAAATATTTTTGTCCTTGGAATCAAAGAAATATGCAAGTTCAGTATGTTTATCACTGCTGTTTGTTGTTGGATCAAACACAATTTATGTGTTTGGTTCTTCATAATCATCCTCAGGCTTTTGTTTTGATCTTCTAGACTTCAAAGCGTCTGGCTCAGAGACCGGGGCAGACTCTTCTGGTGGCCAGAAATGTCAGCTGATGACAATCATTGCCGGGCCCACATGACGCCTTCGGCTCGTAACATTTGTACATGTGCCGTTTTCTCCACCTCTTCTTTTAATTTTAGCCTTCCGACCTATTTTGTTTCACACTATTGTCACGAAAGGGCATTACATGCTATTTTCTATAGAACAGTTTTTTCAAAAAAAGTAGATCAGAGCTGTTTAACTCTGGTGTGGCAAATGACATGTCAAAGGTCACAGATATGTTCGGGGGCATCGTGTTGACACCATGTTTTTGTTTCGCTACGTAGTTCAGTTTGCTTTGGTTCTTTTAACTTTGTCTGGCTTAGCCAGAGACTGGTGTCGCTTTCCTTCAAGAATACTACCGTACACATCATTTTGCTTGAGTATTTATTTCTTGATATCGATGTTCGCGTTTATTCCCGGCTCTCTTTGTTGACTTTGTCCGTTATCTGACATTCTGGCACCACATGATTCAAATATAGCTTCAAACTCATAAAGTCTGTTGTAGAGTCAATGGTTTAGATCAGGCATTATTTCAGCAGTCGAGGGTATTTGGTTAGATGTCCCACTAACGCGATCGCTCTTCACATCGCACAACCTCTTTCTACTGCAGGAAAGATAATTTAAACAGACTGCTCGTTTCAGGCAGGCAGAATGTTTATTGGTCGAAATTAACAATGCCACGTCAACGAGTCCAGCCGTGAGTTCCCTCAAGACTCCTCACTTCGGAAGAGGGGAGAATTGCTGTATGGCCCACACAAAGGGACCTTTACTAACTGCTGCTTAGTTCTAAATTAAACCCGATGAATTCGGTCAATTCATCGTTAAGCATGAGCTTATCCATTAGCATCCACTTCCGTATGTCAGTGATGCACGCTTGCATTGCAGTGGCAGCATTAGCGGCATGTTCAGGCTCAGGTTTGAGGGCAATGTAGAGTTGTGTGTCGTCAGCATATGCGTGCATTTCTGGTAGATGGCGTTTCACGATAGTGAATAGCTTACTGACATAGAGAATGAAGAGGAGAGGGCCAAGATCGTATCCCAAACCTCCTGGCTCCAGTTAGCATATGCATTTCAAACGAGATGTGCTACAACGCAGATTAATCTTGGAAAAAGAGGAGAGAAAGTCAAGCGAAGCTCCACCAAAATCAAGCCCTTTTGCTTCGTCTTGTGGTGCGCAAAGGTAGAAAAAGAGTCTCATTCAAACGCAAAATTTCGTCCAGGAAAGCGTTACTCCTTGATGACAAACGGAAAAGTCACGTTCCCCTTCAACTTGAAGTGACAAGATCGAGCCGGTTAGTAAAGAACCAAACTCTACGTTTTTCTTTGATCACAGTTATTTGAGTTTTCAAGTAGCAGATATATCAGCCCAGCGATCAATGTGGAAACAACCCCACAACTTTCTTAAAACTCAAGTCATATCCTGAAAACTTCCACGGTTGGTGAAAAGAAAAGCCCATAAGAAAAGACGAGAGGAGGAAAGTATTGGAAGTAATTTACCATTCGAGATTGAACAACCCAGAGGTAAGTTTTACGGATTTTCTTTCTTTCACGCGATCCATGCGTTTGTTCGAGGGCATAAAAATTTGACGAATATCTGGCAAATGCAGTGTGGAAAACAAGTGAAAAATACATTTGCTTGAGCTTATCCTGTTGAAAGAGTTTCTAGTAGATTATTTAGGCCATTAGATATGTAAAAAATGTCCACGGAACTTCGAAAATTTCGCGTAAATTGCCAAAGACATTTGCTAGCTATGTTCACCTCCTCTTGCGTGTCTCCCTCCGGCGAACTCACTCCCAAAACTGTGCCAACATTGCCCAAAAAAATCAAAGAGTAATTCTTTCTTCCACTAGCGCCAGGAAGTTGATGTTGATGTTGGTCTGCCTGCTGGGAAAATTTGCATGCATTCAAGAACATTCTTCTTTTTGTGCAAACGTACAGACCTTTTTCACTGCATTTCACTCAAGGCTATAGTTAAGGCTTCTTTTGAGACAACACTCCTTTTTCAGTGTCGAACCACTTGCCTCTATATACATATTGCACCAGAGACACATAAGTTATATTTTCTGGTTGCACGTAATATACATCAAAATAATTAGCCTCTTTGGCGGGGCCGCCACGAAGCTCTTCGGAACGTCTCACAGGATTGGTTGAGAAAATTATATACAAACAATGGTAACAATGGACCCTAGCCCTAAAACAATAGAGCTTCGTGCCAACAAGATCCAATGAAATTAGAGGTTCTAGAGAGCTTCGTGACAACAGCTTTTGCGAGCATTTTCAGTGTTGATCCAAAAACTATGTCGACCCATAAATGTGTTTCAACAAGCTCAAAGGGAGTTTCTTTCCCCTTGTTACCTTTTCAATCAGGAAACAAAAATTTAAACAAAAAACTGTATTTGGGAATTCGTGCATTTCACATCCCACTTAGAGTTCAGATGAATGTATTAAAATAAACAAAACAAGTTTGGAGAAGCCAACTTTAATCTAAACTTCACTCGATGTCGGTAAACGTGGACAACTCGAGATGAAAAGTTTACTGAAGTGTTAAAAACTGCAAAGCCAAGAACGAAGATCCTGCTTGATTAAACGTTGGATCTCGCAGGAGATTCAATCAGCCAAACTTGAAAAGTAAAACGATAATAAGTCAAAGACTACTGCAAGGCTGACACAACGTAATACATTTATAACAATATTTCGATTGATCAGACCAGCCATCTTCAGGCGTAGAAGTTACTGAATTAAAAAAAAATTACAATATTATATAATGGTGTCAATGCTTGTCCTGTCTCTTTAATAGCTATTTTGTTCATAAAAAATTGTTCCTTTCGCTCATATAAGTTCTCAATCATTGAGGTCGACAAATAAGACACATTCTCATCAAAACTTAGCACATT
Organism: Platygyra sinensis; assembly: GCA_019787425.1. Lineage (NCBI taxonomy): Eukaryota > Metazoa > Cnidaria > Anthozoa > Scleractinia > Merulinidae > Platygyra > Platygyra sinensis. Next base: position 7,009 of record JAHPZR010003982.1, read on the forward strand.
AGCATAAGACTTACTCTTCCAGCAAACAAATGCTCGTCTCTTCGTCATCTTTAACGCATAGACGAGTCAAATGTCCCTGAAATTCAGCCTTCAAGTTGGCCATAGAACTAATTCGAACATTGGAAGTCAACTCCTCTTCAATTTAGCAAAACATCTGATAAAGTCCACAAAGCTGGCACGAAGAAGCACGCCTTGATGAGTGAGTAATCGGCTGCACGGTTACTATTTCAACATGGCGTCGGGCTCGGACGCTCTCGTTTGAGTCGACTAATTACGAGCAGTGTCTACACCTGAGTGAGTGAATAAAAGCTTGACGTTTACGGCAAACGGCAAACGGCAAAAATAAAACTTTTGCCGTCTGTCTTCAGCTCTCTTTAAAGCAGAATCAAAATATTTTTATTTGCAGTGAATAGTAAGAGACACTTCTCTATTTTTGTATGATTTATTCAAGGATAACATGAAAAGAATAGAAAAACAGAGGAAATATTTACCGTTTGCCCTCTGCCGTAAACGTCAGGCTTAAACTCTCTAATATTGGCTCTGTTTTTCTATTCTTTTCATGTTACTTTTAAATAAATCATGCAAAAATAGAAAAGTGTCTCTTACTATCCACTGCAAATACAAATATTTTGATTCTATTGTACAGAGAACTGAAAACAGACGGCAAAAGTTTTTTTTTTGCCGTTTGCCGTTTGCAGTAAACGTCAAGCTTAACCTCTCTAATGACACATTTGCATATCGAAGTTCCCGCAAGAAACGCGTTTCTAAGCTACGCATATCCACGAGTTTAGAAAGCTATGTTGAACACGTTAATTTGATTTTTAACATGTCTATTGTGTAGCCACCCATCAGATGCGACATATAAATACAAAGAACTCCATAAGTCACGGAACCACACTTTAATCATTCTTCCTTCCAAAAATGGCTTTTACTCTGTAGTTTTATAATTATTAACCTTGTATTTGGTGGTGTAGTTAAACATGTTGAATTCATCATTTGAAAGAGTAATTCAAGTCCTAGCGCAGGTGTGAATATTACAATCTCATTGGTTTGTTGTGAGGATGCGCATGTAAATTATCCTGGAGTCTGTTTTCTTTCAGCTGCCGTTCAGCATGCAGGGAAGGGAGAGTTCAGAGACTTGACTATGCCAATATATGTTCAGTTATTGTCCTTTCTAGTTCGAATTGAATAAAAAGATTTGAAGAGTAGATAGATTTTCATTTTCAGCCGTATGAATGCCTAGATGACTTGAAAAGTCCGCACATAAATAAACAATAGCCTCCATTTGGCGCGAAAATATTTAACAATTATCCTGCGAAATCGCGCGAAATATCGTCTGACACTTAGGCGACGAGGCCGTAGGCCGAGTCGGCTTAAATCAGACGATATTCCGCGAGATTGAGCAGGATAATTGTTTTATTATTCAACAAATTGATAACAAAATTGATTTCCAAGCTCGTAACATTTTAAACCTTTCTGTCGACATTTTTTCACTTCACTTTTTCTTCCCACGTACGAACCTACGTATACCGCCGGATATCTGTTACCTACGGATGACAGATATCGAGAGCATCATGACCATATTTGGATAGTGTTACAATTTGTTGAATAATAAGCTAGGATATTTGTCCGCGGACATTATCTGTTACGAGAAGCGAGTTTTCCGAGAGCGTAGCTAGAGGGAAACTGTGAGCTTCGAGGAACAGATAATGTCCAAGGACAAATATCCTAGCATATTTTCGCCCCAAATGGGGGCTATCGTGTTTATTATCCTTCAAATCTTTTTCGCAACGCACGCCGTTTTGAAAATTGGGGTATATTCTCGGATATCCCCCAGTTTTGGCTGGGGATATTCGGTCACGTGACGTGTTTAGACCAATCGCGCGCGAGCGAAAAGATTTAATGGATTATAAGAAATGATAGCTTCACTGGCTTAAGATGGCCGTCAATCCCCCAGAAAACTGAGATCATTTTGAACAAAGCCTTTTTTCTTATGTAAAACAACTTTTACAAGCAGTTTATGAAAGCTATGTAAGCTCAGGAGTAAGCCTTCAAAGCAGAAGGACATAAACTGCGTCTTTTCATAAGTTACATACAGCTGCACCAGCTCGATATAAAATTAACTGTCAGTCAGTTATCTCTAATATCTTCCCTCGACCATCTCGTTTGCACACCAGAAGTTTCTACAAGCATTTTCCTTCGTCACCAAAGAAGACCAAGTGCAATAAAAATCCATTTCGTTTTCTATGAAATGTGGCTTTAATATGGAGTTTTAGAGAGAAAACTGGTCTACCTGCTGCAGGTCGATTTATACGGGTGCTTTTTCTTCAATTGTTTACAACACGTTTGAGAAAAAAAGATGTCACATCTTAAATATCTATTCTTAAGTCCAGTTGAGTATTGCTGGCTTCTCTTTCAGTTAATCATATATTACAATCTATCTCGTTAAATGTAATAGTGTGTAAATCTTTTGGAATAGCTGTTGTTTGCCTGTGCCTAGTTTTCCGACTCAGCTGACAATAACACATGTAATAGGGCGCATAGATTTGAAGCATTTTAAACGAAACTTGACCAAATTATTCCTGGATTAACTATGCCTCAAAATGTGTTTGAGACTTTCTTAATATTTCACTACTTCCTCTCTAAGACCCTCCCAAGTGACGAGGATCGGCAAACACTTTGTTCGTCTAGTTCACATAGAGTTTTCTCACTAACCAAAAGAAAAATCGAAATTTGAGACGTTAATAGCTGGGAATGGCTCCGACCCATGAAGACCGGCTGGGACTAAGTATCCACTCCTCGTTCTTTCATCCACTGCCGAGGCCAAACGAGGACTAGTATCACTCCAGTCTACTATTCACTCTGGTTAGCCTTCTATTTCACTTCGGTTAGCGTACCATTTCACTCCGGTTAGCCCACAAAGCGCTTCGGTTAGCCTACTCGGTTAGCTCTTATGAAATGTGAAGGTAACACTTAATAGTTTCAAAAATTTCGGTTTTCAGCAGCCAGGTCGCTGTAGTGTAGTGGTTATCATGCATGCTTGTGGAGCTAGTGGACGGGATTCTTCTCCCGCCCCCTGTTTTTTAATAATTTCCTTTTTTCAGACTTAGAAAAATAATTACAAGTACCCGAGCCACTCCTGCAATTAACGCATCGAAAATGCCTCATGCCATTTTAGAAAGATAGATAATAGATAGATAGATAGATAGATAGATAGATAGATAGATAGATAGATAGATAGATAGATAGATAGATAGATAGATAGATAATCTTTATGGTAGTCTGTCATCTGCTGATCGACGTGGTGCAGGGTGTTTGGGCGTATGCACGAACAGGAAGGGAGTAATTTAGTTTAACAATTATTGTCAGTCCTCCTTTTTTGAAGGCTTGTGCGTGGTAACCAATACAAGCTTGACAGGTTTGTATGCTGTTCAGTCTAGTAAAACGAAAGATTCCCATAAATAAACCCTCACTTTATTGCGCGATTGCGTTCGCTGAATATTCAGCTATCTCCTGTATGGTGAATCACAGTGCCAAAAAAAACCCGGAAGCTATTTTTCTAAAAGGTAAATTATGGTTTCTGTAGACCTTAGTTTGCACTAGGATGATTTGCGGCAATAACGTTTTCGCTCATTCTATCGGAAAAAATATTGATTTCATGCTTGGTGAAAAAATAACATAAATGCTGACAACTTGGAAATTTTAGCTTCTTTTAGATGATTTTATCCCAATTGTAGTAGTTTACAGAGGTTAAATGCGAGCAAGAAACCCTAACAATCAGGTATAGCGTGGAAGAAAATGATAAACATAATGACATGACATTTTATGTATTGTCGCTTTACGATTGCTTTTGCGGTTTTTGCGCTCGGCGCTCGATCGCACGCTGACAGAAACATAATTTGCAAAAAGCCTAAATGAATGGCTGTGGATAGAATGGGAATGACTTAAGGTGATTCCCGGGTAAAAGAACCCGCCACAGATTTCCGATAAAACTTGGTATGGTGTCATTACAGTACAAGGAGATGGTTAAAAACGCAATAAAAAGAGGGGGTCACCGTGCTTGTTTTCATGCCACGATGCTGACAAATATGTTATTTGGGTGACTTTTGGTTATCCCAGTGCGCAACAAGTAAGCTCGATTATTTTTCAATGCGGCGTGTTATATCACACAGAGTTCGACTTTCTTTGATTGCTTATTCATCTACGTCCCAGAAAAAAATGACTTCAAATACACTGCATTATT